>JABASH010002453.1:0-20074 GCA_019776445.1 Tomocerus maximus
TTTTTCGGAAATTTGTTCGTTATGAATGTTAAGAATTCTTCAAAAAATAAAAATTGATCCGTTAAATTAAAACTTTATAAATTAGAAAATTCGATTCGAAGCTCCCTATTTATTTATTTAGGGGAATACTAACTTATATTGGCGATTTTAGATATAAATTCCAGTGTTGATCATTAAAATGCGTTAAGTAGTGCCGGAGACTGTAATAATTATATCATCATTTGAAATGTAGGTTGACATACAAGGATTATTTTGTAAAGAAATGTTAAAAAGAGAAGACGGAGTCAATAGTCAGAGTGTGTATTTTAATAAGTACATCAAGTTTGATAGAGTTGGATGTGTGAGCTGGGATATTACGATTGATTATGCAGTGGGAGCCAAAGGAGGTCAACCTTTCTTGCACAATCAATCAAACTGTGATTATACGCCACATCACATCAAATCACTTCACATCAAAGATTGTCTATTGTTTTACTTCACCTCATCGTTGTGTTTAGCAGTCAAGCTAAGGTTAAACTACTTTCGTGTACTTAATAAAGTGCACAATGGAAGTTGGTTGGGTATAGTGCACCATTATTTTTTATCGTAGCCCACATAGCAATTCTGTGTCCCGTATTATTATAAGGAAGACGCAGATATGCATTTGCATATTGACTTTTGACTCGGCTTGAATTACTGCACTAGGCCTATCCTTTTCGCTGTTCCTGTCTTATGGGAGAAGTATACGTGACCAGCGCTAAGGGTCATTTGCATATTCTTAGCATAAAATGCATATGCGTATCGCTAACTATGTAGTTAAAGATACACACAGAACGAGACCGAAACTTATTGTTAGAGCTGTTTCTGCTTGTTCTAACTCCATGTCAAGTGATTTGTTTTCGAGTGTTGAATGCCCAAGACTCCTCTGTCTGCCGTCTTGTTGCTGTCTTTTTTATGGATCTACATGGCCAGCAATGCATTAGCCTCTGTCTCCCCACTCCGCTCTTACTCACTCGAGTTCCAGGGCAATGCACATGTCGACCCATGGAGAATTATGCGAATCACACTCGAAAACAACATCCATCTCTAATCCTTTGTCATTTATGTACTTACACAGTTCAAGTAGACAATCCAAATTAAAGGTAAATAATTGTTCGAGGTTCAAGAATTGCAGGAGATTCCTTTTTTGTTTTGATTCTCAGATCTATCTAAAACTTAGAATTTATCTACTACACAATAATATACCTACTTTCACCATACATATGTATACACTAAAAGAATCCCCACTGGACGCTTCTCCATCCGTACTAGTATGCATTACAATGTATTTTATACAACCTATACATGTTTCTTCCCGATGCATAACATTTACATTACACGCTTAAACAATGCACTACACGCAGCAAGATCTAAAATTCCCTTGAATTTAAAGATTGAATTAATTAAGGTGAACTTGACGCTTTGGATGGCGAGAAAGGGAACAATTAAAGATATGCGTATAAACTACACAAAAAAGTCAGCAAGGATTTCTTATAAAAGGCATCAAAGGTCATATCGTAGGAATTGTCCCACGCCGAAACGCTGACCATTTTCTCCAGGCTACTACATCCATCGACTTAGAAAGGGAATTGCCTTTTCACTTTCTTAAATAGAAGCAGCAGTAATTTTTTAAGGTCCATACTATTAACATGCAGTTTAGTATACTTGTAAAAGTATCTTTTAAAACCTTATTGTGTGTTATTCAATTACATAAAATAGATTCGCGTTATTTATGTGCTAGGGAAAAGCTTGGCTAACTATAACAAGGAATGGTGACAACAATTCTAATTCCGAATACCTACAAGTAGCAGCGTCATGTTAAATAGGTACAAGGAATTAATTCAATCTCGAGTCGCAGACGAGATTTTTGAAGAGATACAAACGTGACAAAGGATAACAAGAGAGAATAATAAATAATTGTAAAATGACCTTTGGGATATCTAACCTTTGTTGTTGGACTCAGCGTCACTTTAAATCCGATTGATACGATCAGTTGAATTTCATTGTTAGATTGGAAATTCAATTATCTACGTCGTTTCATATCACAACAATCAAATCACTGGCAGAGGTTCACAGTAGATAGAGCATTATAGTATCTACAGTGCTTGCTAATAATTATATGTAAAATGATCACGAAAACAAAGTGTAGTAGAGGATAAGGATCAACAAAGACTTCGCGAGGGTTAGCCACACCAGATAAAAATATTTCTGTCACAGCCACTGACAACAAAACAGATAATAATACTGATTATGATGACGATTAAGACTTTAGTCTGTAATTAGCTTCGTCTCATAATAAATGTATGTTATAACTTTACCTTCGAATGGATATTTCACATGGAAATGGCTAACTAAATAAATAATTGCAAACTGTTCCTTAAATTGTTGGCTCACTGACACTGACACAAGAAACTGAGTTTGAAAACAAGAAGACACTAATGTTTATAGGACTTAAATTAAGACTGAAGGAAATCAAAGCAGATTGCATTTACCTGCACACATAACTGAACTGTGTAATCAAATGAGAAACTAATACAAAGTACAAGGGTACCTGTATAATTGCGATGTTAACATTGCTAAAGAGAGAAGTAGCGCTGTGAGCGAAAAAGTAAATGACAGTTAAAATTTTGTTTACTCCTACCAAGACGATGTCCCTATATGTATTCAATTAGAGAATATCCGAGGAGATGTGTTAAATGCAGAATGAGCTCTGTAATGGTAATGACGGATATCGAATACACGAACGTTGTGTGCTCATAGGAGTTTGAAGGCAATAGAGCTAAAGCTGCTGTAATGGCAGGCCAAATGCTGTTTAACTGAAATCCACAGACAGAAACAGTCACTCTATGTATGGGCATATCACATCTATCTCTCCATAAGTTTTGCAAACGCATAAATAATAATATTTAATCAATAGAGATAGATAGTAAGTAATGCTATGCCTGGCTAGATTGTCTTGTCAGCTATGCTCTCTGAAATGAAGCAAAGTTATCACGGTATAGAGGTACAGCCAAGTGCATTGACTACATTCTTGCATGTTCTGACTTGGTCTGATGTAGGTAGCCATTACCAAGGAACACTACTATTTATAATATGTATCATGCACGTAAGTGTGCATATTATTTGTAATTATGGACGGTATATTTATTATAATAACGGCAAAGGTTGCATACAGACTTGCTTTATTGCTGCTTCTTCAGCAAAATTGAATTATAATTCAAAAATAATACAAATATGCACAAGTATAGCAGAAAAAGTACCTAAACTACGTCAATAATTTTTGTATAATGTAATGTCTGTAATAATGTAAACATAATTAGGCAGTAGACGTTTATAGGTAGTTTTATTGCTTTGAGTGCACCGAGAATAAAAAGAATGCTAAACTAATTTTCCAATATATATCGCGTTTTATTTATAATTGTTTAAATGTTGGAGTGTATGAGGAAATTGTTGTTAGTTAAGTAGTTGGTGTAAAATATTATTGTAGGTGAGTAATGCAGGAGTGAGAAAGAGTCACATTCATGATGGGAGTCAGCATAGAATATTAAATTGAAGGACTGAATTTGCATTGAGGCAATTATCACTTGTATTATGTACTTTATGTAGTGTTTACATCTTTGGAAATCTGTGCTGGTCTGGCATTGTTTGGCTGAGTGTGTACTTTGCTAACAGTTGTATGTGTAATAAGGGCATAATGGTAGTAACAATGGATATTGATAGAGCAAGTACTGCAATAATAATTGTATGCAAATAATTTAATGTATGTTCGTGGTTGTCTGATGTGAGAAATTATTAATATGTGGATGTTTGATGTGCGAGTCCCTCCTCCGTTCCTAACTATGTGATTGCACACATAAATTCTAAGACCTTTGATTTACTTTATTATGCATCCATTATTTTAGGTATGCACTTTGTATACACAGCAGTCCATTGCCAGTAATTGTATTGTGATAATGTTTTAAAAGCTGGTTTCTTTATTGTTTGGGCTCAGAGTCATCCCATTCATAAACACTTACTTATTATTCTGTTTTATCCATGACATGACTTTTATGCAATGCTTAAGAGATGACGACTTGTTTTGTTCTTTTGCAAACTATGAACCTCATGCCATGCAGATTTTGCATGGTGGACAGAAAGCCTGCCGAGTCTTCACAATGCAAAACTAACTCTGGCTCCTTGAAAACGCGTTTGTTTAGTCTCCAACAATTTCTGCATCGTCAGACTAAATTGTCGCATGAGATCTAGCTGTAGCTACTCCATTATGACTTCAATCCACAAGAATTTATAGAACAAAAGAATCATTAATATGTATTTATGTGGCTAAGGCTCCAACAATGAATTATGTGTGATGTGACTTGCATTGACTTCGTGCAAATCAAACCCAATAAATAATCAAAGAGAGATATGAACCAAGATGGAAAAGAAGAGATAAATCAGTAGTTAGGAGAGATAGAAAGCTATCAGCATAATATGAATTAGGATAAGACGTCATCGAAGGACCATTTTCTTAGATATACACTTCATGCTTGTCGATTATATTACCAACTGTGCAATTTATCTTTCAATCCATTTCATTTGCCATTCTATTAACTACAGACTGATTTGGACTTGTCTCATTGTCAGACCTGTACATACTTAGGTACATGCACCTACTTACAGACGCATGCAATTTTTAATGTGTCATTTTATATAGGTCGAATTTTCATCAATTTCACGTTTACCATCGAGCTGTGCAAACCAGTGCAATTGTCCAAAAATTGGGTGTGCAGAAATTATTTTACTTAACTACTGAAATTTTGTAAATTGGTAGAAGCAGGTGCGGTGAGTAATATTAAACAATCAATTCCGCATGCTATGTACTAATAGAAGGTCGGTGTTTGTTAGTAATTATATAAAAATCAACCTGGTTTGATAACTGCTCGGCAGATAAAGTAGCGAATTGATTGCAAGACGAGAGATAACATCGACTTGGTATATCCTTTGATGGCAATGAGGATTTTCGAAACTCATTCATCCAATTGTCCTACTACAACAACAACAGCTACTGCAGATTTGCATTTTGCACTATGCGTAGGGTTTCTGCATATGCATGAGTGTACAAAATGACGTTTTAGCATTTAGGTGAGCTTGCTAATTAGAGAAAGTCCCTGCAGAAATGTGCCGCAGCAAATGTCTTTGATTTGACTGGAGATAGGATCAAACATCAAGAGATGCTGTGATATAACAATCAATAAACTACATCCATGCAGAGGACTTGAGGCTCCTGTTATCTATCCCGTCTCTACTAAATCAACTTTCTGTAGTCGCCGACTCAATTTACGACCAATAGTGTCTGTAAATTGCATGCACACAGAAAACTACCCTGCAGACAATATTTTTCAATTTGGTCACATTAGATTGTCTAGACGGGAGTGCAATGGAGCCAAGCGAAACGATAGTGAAGAGATGTGGAATCAAAAGATTGATTGACATTGACAGTATCGAAATCTTAATGCGATCGTTTAAACTTATTTAAGATTTAAACTTAATCATTTATCCACATATAAGTCCATTAATTATCGGTTCTCAACCAGCACTTAAATATACATACAATCAGTATTAGCAGGAAATGCACGCACAGGCAATCCTCCTTCTCTCGACTGATCTTTTGCCATATAATGTTCGGCAAAACATACAGAAAATTAGGTAACTGCGCTAGGGACACAAAGTTGGCAAGTGAGTCTCTTCGTCCTTGGTGCATATATCTGTAGTCGAGATAAAATGGTAAATATCAATCAGCCGGCAAAGGGAAAACGATCAAAGCAATTTTGTGCAAAGCAAACCCTATAATTTTAATAAAGCATAAATATAATACTAAAACATATGGTTAAGAGAGAGTAATTGGAAGGAGCACAAAATTGCATGCAAATTCCCAAGTGGAATTCCATATAATGTTATTACCTACTGACAAATATAGTATTTTTCATAGACGAGAGAGCATCATGCCAAACCAAAGGAGATCAAGCCAAATAAAACCAAACCGAAGAAATAAAAATCCAAGCAAATAGAAAAGGCGAGAGATTTAAACCAATATGGCTCATGAATGACTCGACACAAGTTCCTTACATTTACATATACCACCTAGCACTGCCTAATGTTTATTTTATTAGCACATTTTCCTTTGATTTCCTTAATTTTAATATAAGTCACTCTATAGCAGTAATACTTCTTCAACCGTCTACTTAATTCCAGATGAAAAAACTTTTTCCCAAACCGGCTCATGACTCCATTTGGTTGATAAATGGATATTAATAAAAAATCTCTCCTAAAATAATATCGCACCTGCAAACTTATCATTGCTTACAATATTGGCATGGGAAAAATTGAATAGGTCATTTCATTTTTCGATGCATCCAAAATCAATATGTCAAAGGTTGATTCCATTACAAAAGCAAAACTTTATTTCAAATTGAAGCATCATTAGTCTGTAACACTTTTCCCAATTGATTTGCTAAAATATGGATAAAAACAAAGATCTATCATTTGCGTCCTTTCTTTAGAGAAGATTAAAAGGTACTTTGAAAGAGAAATAAATAGGCAGCTGCAGCTGTCACACATAAAAATTCATATGCATATAAAATTGGAACTTTTGTGGCGTATAAACTTTGCATTTAAATTTATGTCGAAAAAATAAGATTCCTTAGAGCATTGCGAAATATTACAATGTCGTAGTGTAGGTCCTGCATAAAGTCAAGGACTGCAGAACAAGATGATAAATAGTTGATGCAAATATTTTTAAACTTTTTAGAGGACGGGTTTAATAGTATTGAGGGATCGCTTTCAAAAAAACAAAAATAAAATAGAGTTTATCGCAAAGAAAAGAACAAAACAACCTCAATTGCAATTTTATGTCATGCATCACCAACATCAGCTTTATTTGGATGATAAGAACACAATTTTGAAACGCGAGTGATAAAGCTAAAGATACTTTTAATCTGAGAAAAAGAGATTTGTGACTTTATTTGCCCGTTAAAGCCACATAAAACAGAAAGATAGCATTTATAGGCGGCTAATATCTTTTGTATTTAAGTTCTTTGATAGTATGGAGCATTTAACTATGAGTTCTGTATAGGCAGGGAAAACATACAAGTAGACAGTTGTATGAGATACACAATGTTGATTGTGTTATGGATATATAGATGAATTATTGTGGTTATGTCAATGCATAAGTACTTGCATTATACGATAGAGAAACAGTGTACTGCCATTGTACAAGGTTGCTATTAGAATTCTTAGCAAAGCTTCTTTTGCATGAGATATTGAATATTGTAAATATTAAAGAATACCTAGAAATGTGTAGATAGCTATAGTATAAAATGAAAAGTAGAAATGAGATCCAATCGACGAACAAAAACCCAAAGCGAGCAAAACAACCAATTCAACTTAACTGTGGAGTCAAGTCAAAGTTATTTGGATTGTTGTCCATATATAGAGATGGAAAGGAGCAGGAAAGGTCATTTGAACACAATAGAATCGTAGAATAGAGCACACGCAACTCATAAAGCTCAATTCACCCCGCACACTCGTTAAATTACATCACTCACTCTGTCTCATCCCATCACAGCCTATCACATTCAGATAAGCTGATTGACTTGATCATCTCCTACATACACTATTCTATTACACAGCCTTAAATCAATCCTCTCAAAAGTGGAAACTACACATTTGAAACTTATCAGAGCGATCAGACCAATAATATCTGTGTCAGTGTAATAAATACTGACATCAAGTCCACAAATAACGTTTAACAATCAGGAAAATATTATAATCACAGAGAAGACACTATTTATATAGGCAACTCCGCCTATAGCATCATCGAAGGTATTAGGTTACCGTTTTGTTGTCTTATTTCTGACTTTTCAACTCCATACTCAGCAGAACAAAATGAGAAACATGTCTTCGTTCTCCGAACGTATTAGAAATCTCATTCTGTATAGCTATTGTTAGTAAAGAGCGATTATCGCTTCAATTATCTCTACGAATCGACATTCGCCGTCGTTTTTGGCCACAGTACAACAAACTGAATATTTACAATATTATCATTATCTATCTCCTGCATCTCAAGCCAGACGAAGATGACACCATCCCTTTTCGGATCACTTCGAACTGCTTACTTATCTCTTTGATTATAAGTTTGGCTTACAATTGCAATTAAATAGTTTCTCTTGCAGGGCATAACCCGTTCTTATTTCGCATATTCCTTATTGGAAGCAAGTACCTGCTGGCTGGATGCCTAACATAAACTGACACTAACTGCCTGGCCCTAGTCTCCAACTTTGTCTGCCATATATTCGTCACTTTTTATTCTTTGAATTTTCCACCCTCGCTTCGTCATGGCATGAGAATGACCTTTATTACTTAGAATGACAAGCACAATATTAAGAAATGATGATACAGTGTTACTGATCCACTCACCGCTTTCCATGCATAATACTTTTATTATGCACACTGTTTGCTTTCATTTTTATGATTTTGTCATCTGTAATGTACCAAGTGAGACGTGACATAATGCTACTTAAGTAAATTAGGCGGACCATCGCTTATGGATTTTGCATGGCTGTTCACTGCGCTACCAAACCACAATGTCATTCCCAATAGCCTATAAAAGTCTCGCAGGCAATGAGATTTAATGTTTATGAGTAGTCGTTATCATTAAATATTGACTTATAATAGTTTGAGGTGAATGAGCAATAATCAAAAGATGAAGATGATAATAAATTGGCGTCAATTTACAATGTGTGCATTTTTATTGTACGAGAATTTAACGGTCTCTCTTCACACAATCTCACTCTCATCACACCTTTTCCTTTTTATGACTATTATTTGTATGATACTTGCTTTTATTGTGCATAGGTACTGACATGTACTGTACTAACTTCAAAGCCATAATTGACTGATTGCAAATGACTATACATAGTAGTAGGCATTACTGAAGGCAATCTGAGCTGCATAAGAAACTACTCTTTTACAGTTCTTCTAGCATGTGTACATAATTTCTATGTACAGAATCCAATCTGTGTGGCTTTTTTGCATTGCAGTTTAGTTTATCATAATGTTTGTAATTAGTATTCTGTCGGTTAGGTCATTCTAACAGAATAATACCTAATTTGAAGGTCCTCGGCTTGAGAGATTCCAGTAACATGTGGGTCTACCATTTACATAGATGGGAGATTCTACACTCACACGAGTATCAGTTTCATAGTTCAAGAGTTTGAAATAAAAAAGAGTATATTATAGGTAGTTTTTCTGAGGAAAGTGTTGCAAGAAATGGGTAATTACTTTTCTGGAGATAGAAAAACTGTTTATCTTAACAGTTTGTATTTCTGAAGGGTTATTTACCTAAGCGGGCCAAGTTGGAGTGAAAATAGGTAAAATTGACTGAACTCTGAGAATTAATTAAAACACATAATTTTAGTTCGTGGGGCATCGAAGTAAGAGACGATTCCTTTTATACCTAAAGAGTGTAGAAATGCCAAATTAAAACATGCAGCCTACGCTTTAGTTTCTCAATGCTAGGAATTTCAGAGAATTTGCAAAGTTCACTACTCAGCAGGTCAGAAATTTTTGCCAGATCTTGTTTCTTAGGCTCAGAGACGGTAGAGGAAAACTAACTCGGTTGAAATGTCACTTAAAGAACTTAACTTATTCATGGCCGCGGGCCAAAACCAACCTGGAATTGATCCAGACAGAGCTTTAAATTCATTTCAATTGAAATGACAGCAAGGCCGATTTGTTTCGCAAGATATTTTCCCTCTAATAAAACTCTTTGCTCTGAAGGTGAAAAATTGTCGAAACGAATGAGTGACTCTGGATGGACAGAAAAAATTGATACAGCTGCTCTGATTTCTATAAAGTCGTATATAAAACGGAAAGAGTTGTCTTTCACCATTCAATACTTATACCAGTTTACTTAAATCCAACTCTTGTCGCTCTATTACATTTTACCACGAAACTCCAATCTGCCAGCGACATTTATATTCATGTCGCACCACCATGCATGTGTACAACTACTACTTATTTATGAATAGACACAGTCAAGAAGACAGCGCCGAATTTTGTAAGCTGTAAGTTCATACGTTTCAACACAACTACATTGATACTTCCCTTCAAATCAGACTTGATCATGACAAAAGTTTCGAGTCAAACTAAATCAAAGCAGATGGTGAAAGCTTAAATCCTTATTAGATACAGCTATAGTAACTATTATGCTCCGTTTGATGTTTTTAGCCCAGTAAAATCCGGTAAAGTCACTTTCATCGGATCCTATGCTGACATATAGACGTAATTGAAAAGTTCAATACTCGTGAAGAAATTCTCTCCATTATTGTTCAGAGGCCATTCAGGCTTTCCCCAAGAATTGCCACAATAAAGGAGGCATTGCATGCGATACATAAGTAGCTACTACGACGATACTTCAACCTCCATACAAAATTTAGATATCTATAGTACAAGTTTAACCTCAAAATATACTTAAGCCCGCATGAAAGCTTCATTTACTCCTATAAATCTCAAGATCAAGGAAAGCTGAGAGTATACTTGTTTTAAACACATTGCCAAAAAGCCATTTTAACGCTAATGAACGGTTATCAGTAGCAGTTTGTACAGTATACGTCATATTTATTTATACTGCCACTACTAATACTACTAATATAATACACACTGTAAAATAAATTAGGATTAGCAAATGTGTTTAAAGGCACCTGAGTCCGAATAACTCAACTTAATATGTTACTAGCTGGTATCCTATTAAGTATTACATAATGTCATTATTTACATCGTTATTTACATAGAATGGGTAAGTGTATATATCCGAAAGGATACTATAGACGAATTTGAATAAATATTTATTCTGATTTCCATTCCTTGATATGTATTACCTTAATTATGAACATAAGCAAATACTTATACGGTGGGAACATATGCATATTTTACTTACATTTTCTATTATTTGTAATTACGGCTATTCAGGTCCAGGAGTGCAATAGATGCCCACTTTTGCAAAAATAGCGATTTGGGGTTCAGGTCTTCGACCTCAGATTTTTTTTATTTGGCATCGGTGAGAATGTACCATCGCCCATTTTTCTACCTTGTTATCACTTTGAGCCAGTGGCCAAAACAAAAACCAGCCTGAGTATTTATTAATCACTATGGTCGCTACATCACAGTAAGCTGTAAATGTCAAAAGCATGTCGAAAATGCCGAAAATTAAATTTGCTACAAATTTAATGTAATTTACGGTATACCGACTTTACATTCTGGCCACTAGCCACTTCAGCCGGCCAAAATGGCCACTGACGAAAAGGTTTATTATTAATACTTAAAAATCATAGGTATGTATGTATATGTAATTCATTAAGTATGTTTCATTTCAAGTTCCTGACCATAATGATTTATGCAACGATTGTATACCTCTTTAGGCATCGTGGTGAATGGTAAATTGACGCTAGAGAGTACAACTTTTATATGAACTAGAACTGAATACTTTAGTCAGTTCATAGTAGTAAATGGAAAGAGTGAGATTTGTCGGAAAGCAAAAGTAGTCCTAATCTTACCTAACAAGCCAGACAAGAATATCTCCAAATAAAGGCATTCAATTCAATCAGAAGAGATCAATTCACATTTCATGAAATTCTGATTAGCTAACATTTTGTGCAACTGAATTACAACCTCACCCATGCAAAATTGGCATTTGCAAGTGTTGATTCGTATTCGTAGCAGCAACACAGAATTACTCTTTAAATTTTCTGAACTATTTATTGTTCACACTGTGACTCCGTGCATTAGCTACAAATTGCTTCATCCATTTCTTCACATCGCCATAAATACGCGTTTAAATTCTTTTCTAATAATCCATACCATTTATTTTAAAATGCAAGGGCATTATAGGACGAGATAGAAGAGCTAAAATGTTGAAAGATAATACAGGCAATGTAGTGCATATTATTGTAACTGAAACTACTATGTAATTACAGAAATGGTATTAAATATACCCCATTTACTGATGCAGATGAGTGACATTCGATTATAGAAAAGAATTCTTGCTCAGTACATTATAAAATTAGCATCGCCTTTCTGAGCGTGCTGGATATTGTAGTTCATTGCGTAAAGGAATTCTTTTGAGCTTAGGAATTCAATGACAATGACAACAGTAACAGTACAGATTGCAATGCATTGATTTCATTTTTAAATTCTTTCTGTTCAGACAAATAGGTTCTTGTACATAATTTACATTCAGAGTGACCATACTTAAGAGTCCAATGCATCTGCTGAATTGGCTGTAAAAGGCAAAGTGTGAATTGGAAAAAAATTTGCATACCCTTGCATTTAGCTAGAGAATTGATGCATTCCATATAATAATTTGCAATCAGTACTCTGAGTGCGTCATGAATGCACACCTAGATGATTATATTTACTGATGGTATGGAGTAACCCTGAGTGACAAGTATGTAAACCGTAGTTATCAAAAGAACTGCATATACAATAAGTACAATTAAAAGTTTAAGAAAAAGGACAACCGTACAAGTACAAGATTTGGCTTTGTTTGGCATTCGAATTTGTGTCGTAATTCTCTATCTAATCAGCAATCAGCTTTAAGTTGAGCAGGTCTTTGTGATCTGAGGTTACCTTCTTCTGACATAGGAATTATATAAGTAAGTAGTATCCAAATTTTGGCATGACACGGCAGGACAAAATTCAGGGAGACGTGTTTAGCGATACATTGAGATATAGATAGACACCAATTGCTATAGCCAAAAATATATGTGCATGTGATAGTATAGACAAATATTTGCAGACGCATTTGGCAATGCATTGAGTTTTATAGCATCGTATTCATGTGCTTGGCAGTATTTGTTGGAGTATTTGAAATAGAATTACGCTTATGGTTCTAGGTTCAGTAGTACCGAAGGGCATTCCTCCAAACATCAAAAGTCGTAGTAAAGACATTGATAACTTGTTATTTTCTTTTTTGCCAGAGCTGAGTACATACAGTGCTGATATGGATAATATTGTTTCAGAAGATGCCCAAGTGTATGTACATACTTTTGGAACATAGTTACATAGCTGGTAGAGATAGAGTGAGGAATGCCAGTGTACTTTTTACTGAATGTATATCATTAGATGGATTCACATGCACATCAGCTCATCTGTGATATCTGACAAAAGTTGCTAAGTTCTTGGGTTAAAGTTAAACATGTTTAGAGTAATAGAGGGGAATAGAGAAGGGAATACCATTTAAGGCAGTGAAAAGCCATTCAGCACAAGATGTATGAGTTCAATTATGATTGGCAATTAGGAGGTAGAATAAGGACATGAACATCGGGGAGTCAGTCGCTTTCCTCGTAAATCTGACAGCTAACAACTGCATTCACTCAAATTACAGTGCCACAACACAATTACAATACATATTATAGCCTAAGCTAACTAACACTAACGAAACTATCAACTACAAGCAAAACAGTGACCAAGCCAAAAGATTAGAGTAGCACCAGTTAGAACTAGTCAAACAGACCTACTTATTATCACAGCCCAGAGAAAGAGAATCGAATTACCGAACTTTATTTTATGATTTTGTTTGTCTCTGGTTTCTTTATTGCTAATAGTCACACATTTCTAAATCATTGCATATGCACTTTTCTGTTTCATTTTTTATATTTTTCCCATTTGTTGACTGCACTTTCTTATACTTGCCTTTCTTAATGTTATCTTTACTGAATCATCACATCCTTTAAATTATATACGTGAATTGCATTACTGCAAATTGTAATCTGGGTGTGTGAATCTATGGAGGACGAATATATTCCTTATTTGTACACTGTTTTACATAGTACATGGCTATTGCATTTCGTACTGCCCCGTGTACACCTTTAGTTAGTTTTATGATTTCATTTGATTGTTTTTCTGTTACTTAAAAATTAAAAATGTAATTATGAGCAAACGAAAAACATGCAATGGGATGTACATTTGGTTTGACAGAGCTAAGTAAACTTGGAAATTATTATCTTTATTTAAACAAACCATATGGTAAAAAATGAGCATACAAATTACCTAATTGATTTTCAATTGATAACTAAAATCGTTTAAAATGGCGATTCCCATTTGAGTTGTTTATTACATTTATCACAAGTATGCAGAAACACAAATAGTTATTATATGGTCAATAGTGTCAGAGTAATAATATACATTTACCCACAGATTACAGATAGTTTGTTTTACTGCGCTGTACATACTTAGGAATTAGTTAACGTCTGTCAGACCTTTCCTTACTCAATCCAACATTGGTATTTAATTACAATATATAAGGGAAACTACAGGGCATACAATAATTCAAGTGCCTAATTGAATTCCGTATCGAGATAAATCTTTTTGTCGTCACTCCTTAGAATCACATAGGGAGAAGATCGTTCGTCAGCATCGCAAGCAAAGCAAATAAAAAATATTCAATACTCAAAACGCCAAATGAAGGCATAAAACAAGAGATTTAATTTGATTCATTATCATGCATTATTACTTGCAGGTGCGAAGACAACGACAAGCGTTTTTTGTGTTTGCGATTAGCTGCATTCGTAGCGTGTTTTGGATTTCTTACATTTCAGCCTGACACATTGTACACATTATAATGTGATAGCTATCTATTCTATGTACATACTCCGTCCAACTACTATTACGTCAAGGCCTATATTATGTTCTCTTATGTATATATTCTCTTATATTCTCTTATCATCTACCCAATATGCAGTTACTTTAAGCATTCTTACAAGCATTTACTAAAATGGAACATTCTTCCTTTGGTTGTTTTGCCTTTGTCTGAGTAATTTCCACTGCTAGTATATTAGTTTAAGTAGGAAGACAATATTTATGGTTGTCTATGTAAGCACTCTCTACTGCAAGTAACAGATTGGATTTAATGCAAGAAACTTTTGACTGGGACTAACTCTACATTATTGCTTCTGCTTGTAGCTTTATTATTTTGTTGCCGGTGAATCATTGGACAGGACACTTTGGTATTTTATGTAGAAATCTCATGCAGGACAGAGCAGAGATCATGGAGAGGAAGATTTTTCGTTTGGCTTAGCTGCAAGGAGGATGTGACCATCTTGTAAAATATTATTATGTGAACTCACAAAATACTGGCATGCTTTTCTTATTGCCTCCGATTAGTTTCCATTAACTTTGTCTTGCACTGCACAAGGCTTATCTATACAGAAGGACGTCCGACCATTTTTGAGTTATATTATTATCCACCTGAATAAATAACTTATCCATATCCATAATTTCTTCCTAAAAGAAACACCGCACCAGAGGATATTTATATAATCATCTCCCCTACCATACCCTCCGATACATAATCCATATACTCACATCGGAATTTAGAAATTCTATAATGACTTTGATTCGAACGTATTATTATAAGTAGGTGCATTTTTATAGACCACTATTAAATGAGCAAATGGAGTCAGCTAGAGGAAAGTCAAGAGTATATGAGAAAGTACATCGTATATCAACTTTTTATAATCTATTACTCACTCCAGGGGCATTGCTGCTATCTCTTCTCGGACAATCCTTCATTCTCCTCAATGCATTCAACCTTCACCTGCATATCTATCTAGCTGGCTCTGTAGACCGCTTATGATTATGATTATCTTGTCCACTTCATAAATATTAAGTAGGCAATGCATAAGTCAACAGTCAGCCTCTATATCTAATATTTATAACATTAGCACAAGCCATTGTCATCTTAAATACTACATTCGACCTGTATAAGCACACAAATCCATAGCATATAGATACATTTTTATTTATGGAATAACTTTTTCAAACGGCATGCCTGTAGATGACATTTACTATTTATTTACATCATCTTCCAAAAGTATTATTCACTGGTATCACACTAACTCTGTTTGGGACTATATAGTTTAGCCAGTCCACATAAGACAACTGCTAACTTTTACTACACTTTAATGCTATTCTATTAACTGTTTTGCTTAAATCCCTTTAGAAATAAAAAAACTAAGAAAAATCTACCATCAACAACTAATTAGGCATTTTCAGCCAAAAGTTTATATATTAATTTCCTGGAAACTACGACTCAATTTTAGATACTGAGTTGTGGGCTTTGTGAATGTTAGGACAGTTAAAAATTTATTATATGAGGTAGGTATAATTAAAAAAACTATAACTCGAGAAATTTACCTATTAGCCACTTTGCCACAAAAATAAAATTTAGAAAATTAATTTAATTTTCTGATTGCTGACCTACGCTGATGTAAAGATTAAATGGGACGACAGTAAAATAAATGCGAGACATATATCTGAAAATAGCACATTCGAATAAATTTAAATATTATAATGAAGTACTAACCAACCGATCGTTGCATAATTGTTTTTATGTAATATTTATAATATGAATTAGCTATACAGACATAACAAACAAGCAAATATTTCAATCTTGGTGATTATTTTACTGTCAATAATTGCCCACCGCAACCACATTTAAATACTAGAAAGTACTGAAAATGTAGTAACACTGCTGCACAGGTGAATTTTTTCACATGTGAATTTTTAATGTTTTAGTATAAAAAGTGGATTTTAATGGAAACCAAAATATTGCAATTCTGATAACTATTTCATTAGTATTACCTACTTTAAAAAATAACACTAGAATGGTTTTCAACTCAGATTGCATAATATTATACAGATTATGTATTATTGCGTCACTGATAAGAGTAGCTGGTATTATAAAGAATAGAAATGATGCTGAACAGTCTATGCATTCTACATATAGATAAAGTTGGTAGAATATAAAGTATCAAGATGTACTCCATATATGTACGTATAATACAAGTAAGAGATATTCTCGGAGTGTGGATTGATGACTTAAATTGTGCATTAATTCTAGTATACATTACGGCATGTCTCAGTAGTGGATAGAATTGAGACTACTGCTTATATACTCGACTTGTCTCCGTCTCAAGCCAAGTCAACTGAAGTCAGTATAGACAGAAAATATTGTAGCACATGCTAGCAGGTGCACTCATGCTCGTGCATAAATGTAAACAACGGGCACACTAAAAATTTCCAAATATGCTCACCTGTGATAAATTGTCTATTTTTATAGTGCGTAGCGAAAAGAAGAAGCTATTAGTTATATAATATATTAGATAGTTATATAATGTATTAGTTAGTTATATAATATACGAGGACAGGCAACAGAGAAAAAAGATTTCCACAAAAGCTTGGTATGTGGAATTTGTAAAATGGGTTGGGCGGTTTTGTTGTTACCTGATTAAGTTATGGTTCGCTATGGTTTGTTCCAGAGGAGAGAAATGGGTCTCCACTTTCTTGGTTGCTGCGTTTGAGTCTGAGTGCACTTTGTATTTAAATGTTTGATAAAACTTGATTAACACTTTTAGTATTATTTGCGTGAGAAAATATTATTTGCACGAATCCTGTGAGAAAGTGAGTCTCAGTTTACATAGATGACGAAAGAGTTGTTTATCGACTAACTGACAGACAAGGTAGTCAGTCAGTCAGTCAATCTTTCAAGTCGGTTGCTCTGAATATTTCTCAGTACTACTTAGTAGCTGGAGGAAATATTCTGCTACAGTACAGTTAAAGACTGCTAAAGATACACAAACGAATAAAAACAAAAGCACAAACGTCTACGTGTGGAGAATGACAATCGGTCCGAATGCAAATTCCTGCGTAATAATAATCCAGGGAGTATTGGCGAAAATTCGCAAGGAAGAACGTATCGGCACCACTTGTTAATCAAAGACGAGATGCAGAAGAAGAACTGAGCTCATGTCCATGTCTATGAGCAATTACGGATAAGCCGGTCTGTCGAGTGGCCTGGTCTGGATAAGAGATCAGTTCAGAGGAGACCTGTCCTCAGGCTTTCCCACACTCCCAGACTCTTTTGCACTACCCCACTACATATTATTATTACTACTGCCGATATGTACATATAAGTACATAACATTAAGAACTGCAACAACCTTCTTGTTCACAAAACTCTGTCCTCTCCTGTCCTCACACATACATCTACCATAATAATATATATCTATGCTTAAATATATAACTTTATTATACTTATACAGCTTTATTATACTTATACAGCTTTATTATACTTATACAGCTTTATTATACTTATATCTGTATATCTAATATCTGTATATCTCTTCTAGTACTTATACATACTCTAATATATTTACTTACATCACTCACCCAGACTGACTTTTCTTCTGCAAATGCGATGGACCTTCGCAAATAATATAACTCTCTCTATATCTATTCTTATTTTCCATCTTTGAATATTATTCTTCTTAGCATCTCTAAATATTGTAGTCAGCGTGGTTCAACATCTTTGAGAATCCCTATAGACTACACTTCAACTTAACATCTTCCTTCTCATTACGTATTCTCAATTACGAGCTTCCTTCCCTCCGCAGGATTTTACTAAAGTATTGTCAATTCTATATCGCGTGTAAATACCTACTTGACTAACGATAAGAGCCATCGAACGTAAGTAAATCCCTTTTCATATAAATCTCGGCTATAGACAGAGCGGAGCCCAGTGTAGGTCTACTTTCAATAGTTATATAATAAAATGGTACACATTCTGATATGTTGAGCCGTGCTTGAACATCTATCTACTTAATTATAATTATTATGATACAAGGAGATATAGATTCATGGAGAGGTACTCTATGGGTGCGTAACTACATCTCTCTTAGTCATCCCGCAAATATTCACACCGTAGTAAACACGTTACAGGGTCATTTCATTTAATTAGCTAGCATTTTAACTTGAGAATGTACCTGATTCTCTTTATGCATGTATTTAATGTCTAACAAATATATTGCAAACAAACATCAGAATATTTATGAATGAATTTTACAATCCAAATGGGTAGCATGCATAATTGGCATAATTACTTCAAGTTTACCACATTTATAGTAGCTTATCAATTTTGGGTAAATATTTAGTTATTTCCGCCAATTGTAATGTACAGTCTTAGATTGATGTTTCCTCTACCAAATAATGAGCATATAATTTGCATTTATAATGAACTGAGTGAAAAGCAGTTATTGGCAAGTATAAATGCATCTAGTTTTACATTTAATTATGCAGAGAGTTTGTTAGCATTGTAGTGTGCCGGTGAGAGATGGTAGCCCTAATATACAGATGGATAATCGGATAAAATAGGATGATGGTTTGGTTGACCCGTTTGAGAAATGAGCATAGCATATCTGATGTGATGTTAGGATGGAAGAAATCCTTGAGACAAACGAGCAGGGAAGATCAGCTCAGGTATTCAGATAGAAATGGCAGTGTTTGTTGTCTATAGGATTCACCTTGATATTGCCTTGTCGTGGTGTTCCTTGCCCACACCTCCGTAAGATTCTCTTTTGCACAGCTGCATCAACAAATAAGTGTTGGTGGAGACTGGACGAGTACAATTGACCGGATTGGACATATGGACTGGTGTGGTGACTGATTCTGACAAGGATTCTATCTATGTATACCCAATATTATATAGCAAATAGTCTTTATTGTTATTGATAACATGCAACTATCTCTCTGCTTATATGCATGCAGTTAATTCAGACGAAGCAAAAGCGTGGTTTGCACTGGAATGCTGGGTTATGCATAATATGGTAATATGATGCTACCTCTCTATGAATATTACTATGGTCTGTTGTGTGGTTGGGCAGCAAAGAAGTGGGCTTTCAGCTTAAAAAAGTAATAATGAGCAGACGTACATAGCAGCCACAGCACTCAAGTTATTCCATTTTATAAGGAATAAATATTATGACGGAGTTATTATGCAAATATCCACTAATATCTTTGCAGGGAATAAACACCACCTTATAATGACTGTATCACACTACACCGGTTCTTACACAATTTTATACAAAAACCGAACAACATACAAATATGTACAACTTACCTACTTAAACTGACAAAAGGAATTAAGTAAAAGTACAATTAAATCACTTTATATTGTTTCTAAAAT
>JABASH010002454.1:0-20074 GCA_019776445.1 Tomocerus maximus
TACTTCCAAAGTACATTGAACTAGCTCAATATATTTCCTTTGGACAGTTATGGATTGTTTTATAGTTAAAATAAGCTGGTGAGCACTTATCCTAGGTTTTAAGAACTGTGTTTTTGCACGTAGGTTTGTTATGTTTACGACGATGGGCGTGTAGAGCTATTTGTAATGCACGGGGGAATGTGTACTGCCTATATAGTGACGAATGTCTCAATTTCCTTTTGTCTCTGTTTCCGTCACGATTTTCATTAAAACGTAGTAAATACACCGGAGAGAATTACAAGGGTGAATCGTTGAGTGCTGGATGAAAAGAAGGAACTTGAGTGTAAAATTATTTTTGAACGTGTGCTCAAAGGAGACGAGTCTTTGAAGAGTCTCCTTTAGGAACACAGTTTCTCTTTCTATAGTTATTCTAATTACTCCTGGCTTCTATGACGAGCCCACGACACTATCTGCACTGCTATCTCCTTTAGACACATATCTTATTCCACTCTCACGTTCAAGCATGTGTTTATATTTGATACGGGATATTGCTTACTATGTGTAGTCTGTGTATTTAAATCTGGATGACTACACATTGTATTTATGTCCCCTGCTTAAATCTTTCTGTGCAAACGTTATCCGTTTTCTTATTTTTATTCGAAAGTAAAAGATGAAGGAATCTTGCCTGCGAGAAAAAGAGAACTTAATAGAAATAAAATGCGAAATCAAGTGAGCCTAATGCAAAAATATACCTTGGAGTATAATGTTAGAAAGAGTTTGGTACATGGTTCGCCTTAAGTATTTGGTGAACCTTATCACTAAAGAGGTAAGCCAGAAGAAAATCGCATAAGAATAGCAGTAAGCAATAAAATACATGAAAAGAGCCGTTTCGCTTGCTACGATTTTATACTTTGTTTCTTGTCTCTAGGGCCTTGACTTGGCTAGACTCTAGTTTCATTTATAAGTTCAGTGAATTGAAAATCATTGTAATTACGTGATCGATATGGACATAAACTAAATTGGTTTTTTTCTCAAGTAAAACTTGAGCAAGGACAGATGTTCTCTATCAAGTATAGCAGGACCTTCGTTATACATATACTAAATCACAAAACACTTTTACCTTTACTCTTTCATTTTTCCAACAAGAAAATGCATCCTTCCTTAAGACTTTTATAAAAGCTACAGTAGCCTTTCAACACAAAAGTAGAACATGCCTCAGAGCAAGTACTATTTTGATACAAACCCTAACGAAAGCTACAAAATGGTATCCTTCTACGGCGTAATTTATGATATCAGACCAGAAAGTTTTGTTTTAATTGAACCCAGCCTGGAGATTCTTAATTGGTTTGTTCTTCCTGGCCTATCTTAATCTTGGAAAATACCCCAAGCAAACATTAATGATCTTTGTGGTCTTGTTCCTTCTGACGTCCACAAAGTTAATTGGACTTACTAAGCCTTATCCCAATTTTTATTACCGATTTTGCAATCCAAGCATCATCAACGTAATTGATGGGTCCAATTTCGTGCTATTCCCTCTGTTTGTTCGTGGTTATTTTACATTTGTAGTTAATGTTAAATATTATTGTATAATGTTAATCGCTGTAGCTAAAGAGCGGAGGTTGAGGAATGAAACATTTTCTACTCTATGGGCAAAGGTCAAATGGACCCTAATTTCGAACTGGAAATCTTTAAGGCCCCGGTAGAATGTACAAAAAGTATGGACGAATTATCTCAATCCGTTCTTGAGTTGCGTCCTTTAACTCATTAACAAACAGACAAAAACCATAAAGGAGATGTTCCACTTCTTAATAACGAACATTTTTAAATATCATAACCCAATGTTTGTGTTAACATCCGTTCTTGAGTTGTGTCCTTTAACTCATTAACAAACAGACAAAAACCATAAAGGAGATGTTCCACTTCTTAATAACGAACATTTTTAAATATCATAACCCAATGTTTGTGTTAACAGGGCCAGGGTTATGTGTTTGATTTCAAACTCCACGACTCTGCAAAACTACAAACGTAATGAGTCACTAAATGTTTTGCTGTGATATTGAATTTTACTGATACATCCCTTTTTCCAAAGTATAACTGGTTCAGTGTAACACTGTAGCACTCAGCATGAGCATAGTTAAAAGTATCACCTCATTGAAATGGATCTGGAACCAGGACTGTGCCAGACCTGCCAGAAATTGAAACTCATGTTCTGTTCAGCGAAATGAATTGTTCCATAATACCGTGCTCTAGTTTCTAATGCTCTGTTTCAGTCGAATACAAAGATCGAAAGTTATTTCAGATACGTAAGCTAGAGACAAACTCGAAAACAATAGCTGTACCCGTATGCATGTGCGTAGTTGTTGTGAGGGCTGTCCTACATAATCCACCAATATAGCAGTCAAGCATAGAATGTAGCTTCAGTGAAATGTATATTTCGTAGAGTAGAGTGTCGTGAGCCGGTAGATTTGGATGGATGCCATCGCTCTATCGAGTGATCTTTTATAGACGAGACGAAATGACATTAAAATACCTTCCACTTGATCCTGTCGCATCCTAAGCGACAGAGTGATTGAAATGCAGTTTAGTTAACCAGGATAAAGCTTGGGGACAAATGCACTCTGTTACCAAGATTAACTAATCCCACTCTTGTAAAATATTATACACTTCTGGCTTAGTACGAAATAAACTTAAATCAGTGCTTCCACCCAATCATGAAAATTGGACAACTAACTATGAAAGACTTTGAGTGAATATGGAACAAATATAAATCCCAAAACAGACTGACTGGGAAGGATCTGGTGGTGTGCGGGAATCTCCCCCACTCCTGGATCCCTGTTTTAGATGTTTGGAATTTCGGAAAATATTTTGCTTTAAATGGAAGTAAAAAGCGATTTGTCTTTTTACTCGTTAGTTTGACATTTACATTGTATCTTCATTTAGCCAGTATTGATTTAGCATGTCTTTGTTTGGCTTTTGGCTGCCGGGATGCCCTTGATTTACATTTATGTGATAAGACGAATGAATAAAGGAATCTAGATTCCTCTCCAGGTTCACTGTCAACTGAAATGCACATGCTATGTTTTCTGAATAGAAATTGGTGTTGTTTGTGTCGTGTTCATGAAGCCAGGTTTTATTGACTTGGCTTTGGCTACTTAGAGCTTAAATGAATAGACCGAATTAGCTTTACACGTGCCGAGGCACTATGTTCACACAGCAGGAGAGTTACCTTTTATTTGCATGATAGCACGACTGAGTGCACTGTAGTCAACACTACTTTCCACAAAAGCTTTATTACGCAGCAACATTATATAATTTATAGATCGTATTGTCATAAAGACTCTCGTATAATAATCTCTCTCTGTGGAAGTAGGCAGTAATAAAAGTTTGCTCGGCCGTTACTCAACCGCGTAATAGAGGTAATAATGGAATACTTTGGATAATTACATAGAATTTCGTTTTATCTCTAACGAGTCATTGAATGGGTTATATATTTTATGAAGTTCTTCTAGCTGCCTCCGTTTTAACTAATGGAAACACCAATTTTCATCCATGTAAATATGAGGTCGTAATGTACACACATTTAATTTTCTCGCATTAGTAGTTATGTATGAATGTATAAAGTACAAGTACATTGAAGAAGAATGTCCCTCACTCTCTCACTCCAAAGAATAAATGTCAAAACGGAGCAAAACAAAGCAGGCATAAAACAGGCAAGTCAAAAAGTCATAACCATTTGACATGCTTTATTATCACCCGTCAGCACACTCATTTCTCATTCCCACTCTAACTTATATAAGCTGTCGTAAAAAAAACTTTTGATGAATTTGGCACATGTTATGCGGATGCATGAAAACTTATAGTTGTTTATGTTCACATTTAATAAATGCACGTTCCCTATAGGAAGGCTCTTAAATGAAACTCACACAGAGCCCGATGTAATTTACTAGAATTTTTACAACAAAATGAGCCGAGGTAAACCATGCGTACGTTAGTTAGTGTGCGTATAGTTTACATTACACTCGTTACAGTTACAGAATGTGCGTTTCGTGTAATTTCGGTCTCATTGAGCCAATTTATGAGGATCTGAGGGGAAACTTTCATTTGATGTGATGCAATGCAATAATTTACATGATGCAAAATTCCTAATTATTATGAAAGCGCATTTATATCCCTCCTACACTTTTATGTTACATAAAACCCCACAAACTGTACTCACCTTCCTATAATATGTCTTCTATTTTCAATAGTTTAGATAGCAATTGAGTGTAAAGACTGTTTTTGCATGTATTAGTGTATTAAAATATACTTATTTGTGCAGTACAGACTTATAATTTTGTAGTATGATCATTTATAACGAAGGGAGGGTGGAACAAATGCCATGAGCTAAAGATGCATGTAGTAATGCAATTAAAAATGAGAAATGAAAGAAGTAGTAGACTTGTTCCGCTAAATTTCACATTACAACAGCCCATATCCTCATATTTCTGCCCCGGGTTTACTNGTTTACTTTTAAAACTTTTCTATAGAATCTCTTACACGTGAAGCAGAGCAAGTAAAAAACTTCCATACTATTATTACGATCCTTACCATAGCAAATTATTTTAAACTTTTCTTTATAACTCAGTTGAAATGGCAGATGATAGGATTCTTTCCCCTTAGCTTGGGACTCTAATCGCAATGTCAATAAAGCCATGGGATGATATAAGACAGTCGAATGGGTATTATTACCCGTATCAAATTACGTGCGCTCTAAAAGTAAATACGCAATAGCAAAGTAAAACAGACGTCAAAAGAAATGTAGGATTTTTTATAGAAAAGGGAAAACAAACTACTGAGTCCATATTTGCATTTGTAAAATACAACTTAAAGATAGCACAGATAGTCAGCATTAAAAGTTGACGTTAATTACTACAAAGCTATTGCTTTTCTATGCACACAGTTTCTTTCTTGCAATACACTAGCAAACAACGTTTTAGTGGGCTAAGCCGGGCTACTATTTATGTTTTCACGAGTTTTGTCTCGGCCTGTCATTCATCCATAGATTTAATTGCAGTGTAAATAAGAGCTGAGTGAATGTAGCTAATGAGGAGAGAGCAGACAGGCGAGGGACGTGTAAGGAGAGTGCGGGATTGAAACGATCAAAGGATTTTGTGTACCTCGACTACGGGCTCTTTCCTGCTCTGCCATGTATCCATTCTATGTGAATAGTGCATGAGTTCAGGAGACGTCCGGTTGGTATAAAGCAAATGAAATTGGCTGGCTTTGGTTTCAGTACACTGTCAAGGCACGTCAAGTCGTGTCAGCAAAGGCATTTTAAATGGAAACACTAACGAACTTTGTCGGTTTTTACACTCGCTTTGCTTACAAAAGCTTTTGTCACTCTTAATATTCAAACTGTGAAAAATCAAAGAATTAAATTACATGTTTTATTAATAAAATAAATTATTATTTCATAGCATCAATACAGACTGATGAATATTAAATCAGTTTTATATAGCGACAGCGTCTATGTCCATGCTGCTCTAAAATGTGTCTCGTGTTATGATCAATTCAATGTATAACTTATAAAACATACATAACTAACCCAAACGAGTCTCATGTGATAGAAATACTACATACGTAATACTAGAAATGTTCTACGTGTGCAAAATTGTTAATGAATTTAAGCGAAATTATTGGGGTGGGGTACTGCAAATAAGTTCGACAGTGACGATAACAATAGTTACTCTAACTCTATGGATTCATAGGTTGAAATGTGAAAACGGAAAGGAGATTACTAATTATTTTCCCATTTTAATCGCGATGTTAAGGAATTTCATCATTTTGCATAGGGACATCATGGTTTCCATGAATAATGTTCCAGACGCATTAGAAGGAGTCTAAAGTGTGTAATGGGCGGTTTTGTCTCTCGCCTTGTCATGTTCCACGTCAGTACTAATGCTTATGGCCTCTCTTTCTCCTCTCTAATAAATAGTTGTCTAGGATGTATAGAGGCACATTGCATAGATATGTCTATTGCTGCACTAAAGTGTGTAACTGAACAAGTCTCACCGGAATGGAAGGAATGTCTTTAACATGACATCATATGCGTCCTCGCTTCCTTAAACACAAATTCTTCTTTCCCTGACTAAATCCACGATATAGTCCCTTCTTCAACTAAGTGCAATAGACACGCATTTCAGACGTCTCCCCATGACACAACTTTAATGTCCACGTATATTATAGCAAGTCTAAGTTATTTGAGTTCTAGATATAATGTTTGGATATCAACCCTACCTTTATTGATGGGATTTCGTTTGATTTTATGTCTAGTTTCAATAGGTATAGTCAAGAACTACTAATAATATAAAAATGTAGACTTTTGCAATTTTTCAAGAGCAGCGTCTCATGTCTCGTCTTGTCGCGTGTGTCAAACTCATAAAGCTTATTCCATTTATTTGCACACATGGCTATAGGGCTTATTTAAATAGTTATCCGGAGATATAAAATAGCGAGTCAAGACGGTTAGTTAGAACATGTCGTATCGTGAAAGACAAAAAGATGTGGAATGTGACATAATGTTGTAATCCACTGAGAGTGTTCTTCCGCTAAGCTGACTATCTGAGTGACTTGACTACATGAGGCAAACGGAGCTAAGCCCGTCTATAATACCCTGTCTATAATACCATTTATATCAAGCCACTTTACAATATAGAGAAAGTTATACCTTTGCTTTCTCTTTTGGTTACAAAATACTTCTACAAAAGTATCATTCGGATACAGTTTGTAATAGTATAAGTCTGGAAGTGAAATACGAATGTGTGGTGCTAATGCAATGTAATAAATGTAATGCATTCGAAGTGATGGGATGCAACGGGGAAAGAAGCCGCGGATCCCACCACAGAAATTCCCTTTCTTTCGATTATTTGAGTTTATTGCATTGCATTGTATTGCAGAGCTATTGAATTCCTCGACACACCTTTCCTTGACTTACGCACAACACAAATAGGACTTACATGAAAGTAAAAGCGAGACTTTCTCTTTAAAACTTTCTTTCTCCGATGTGCTCTGTATTAGTATTCGGTAAATAATGCCTGGCATGGAGAGAGAGTCTATATATGTTATCAAGTAAATGTGTACTCTTTTGCATTGTTTGGAATGCACATTCTATTCTCTTCCATTGTAGTACTTGTGATGTAATGCAGTCCAAAGACTACTAAACTACAGCGGGGGGATCTTCTTAAGCCGAGTTCTGGCAGTGCCATCAAGTCCCTACAACTCCTACTCTATTTTATCAACTTTGAGGTATTTCCCTAGTTTCCTTTGAGGAAAGCAACTTTCCACAACAACCGGAGTCCATGATATTTCTGTTCCAACTCGGGATATCTTTCTCATCTCTCTTTCACACCACACCTTTTCTTTAGCCACAAGATTTATACTGAAAGCACTATATGTGACTTCACTTTTATGCGTCTCTCTCGCTTCCCTCTAATGTTCTCTATCTCTTTCTACGCATCTACACATAATATGTATACCTTTGGGTTGTGGTTTAGCGTGACCAAGAGAAATATTGAGATTTATACGAGCTTCTAGGGAGCTGAGCTTATATGCCTGCATAATATATACCAGTGTATCCTGCGTATGCAATAAATGCACGAATTTTCTAGAAATTCAACAGCGTTGATAAATATTTAGAACACGCACACGAAGGTAGTATCGACTATCGAGTGCAGATATTTATATCTTACATTTAGTCATTCAATCAGATAAAAATAAATAGAATAGATTAAAAGATTGATGAAGTTTGTGAATATTTTGTATTGTCTATATTTGCTAAACTTTCTACCTTTCAGTAAAGCTAGCGAATAGAAATATCGTTTTAAATATATTAATTACTGCTGGTGATGTCAACGGTAGTTACAAAGACAAAGAATGTAGTGTATGTGGCATAACTACGGAATAGCGAATAAAAATATCGTTTTAAATATATTAATTACTGCTGGTGATGTCAACGGTAGTTACAAAGACAAAGAATGTAGTGTATGTGGCATAACTACGGAATTACATTCTATTTTACTTAAATATTTATAGGGGGTACAATGGTGGAGAGGCCAGGAGTAAAATCTCAGAACTGAGAAGTGCAACAATAAAAGACAATGAAGCAAAAGATAACATAGCAATGTGGCCATAAACGATGTTTTATATCATTTATTGTTAGATAGAGTCAATGCATTTAACATTTACACTATGATACTCCCATAAAATAAAGCTCACTTCACGACCCGTTTTTATACACATTACGTACGGCTTGAATTTCCGTATTTAACAAAATACTGGTGGAGAGAATATATAAAATACACTGTGTGACATATATAATATAGGTATGTCCCCACATCATGTAGGTAGGGTATGCACGTTGACTGGGTTGACATTGGTGGAGTGAATGGTTTGGTGGGCATAGACATAATAGAGTAATTCCCTTGACTTAACCATGAATAAGCGTGGCCATTACATAACATTTTATTTCACTTCACTCTCCCGTCTAGTACTCATAAAACGTCTCTCTCTCTCTGGTGGTCATCTGTATCTATTTGTGCTGTGGATAGACTCATTGTTCAGAGTGCCTAGTGCAAAGAAGGTTATTCATCTCATCTCTAATATCTGCGTGATGTCTACTTAATCTAGTGTCGTCTATTTAGTTTCACTACTCCCCATTTACCCCAAACAACCCCACTAACGATCTCAGACTTTTCTCTTCCACCATCACTTCAAGTAAACACAATTCACTTGCTATTTGCTCTAATATCTCCACATTTACTCTACTTAAGAATGTTTAATAGGGCTGCGGTTTGGTTCTGGTCTTGTATCTTGCTAGGGCTATCGTTTTATTAGGTCTTGCACTTTATAATAGTTAATGCACCTCTAACATCTTCAGCCATATACTCTCTCACCACTGACTGCCTGCTATTTTCAAGAGCAAAGACTATTAGCAATGCTCAACTAATGATAAGTTGATTTGATGGCTTTCCTTTGTGAAGCTGCATACCCTTTACCATAGTCAGTATATCAAATATACTTGTTTAGGCCTAAGTAGTCGAGACTGTGGTTTAATATGTTCACTTCCTTCCACGACAGATTGAGAAATGGTTTCTGGCCTTGACACGACTAGACGAGAAAATGTGGTTTACTTAATGAGAGGTTTCAACTTCAACTCTCTCCTCTTAGCTCCTCTGTCACTGCGAAACTAATCAATGTAATGATTATTGTAATTTCAAAACAAGATTTATCTCTATTCTCATAAGACCTCCCTGCTTATTATCAGTCCCAATTTCGAAAACTACGCAGCTACCTAAATAAACATTTTAAAAGACAATTTTCGCTTTTCGTCATGGGCGCAGCCTGTATAACAGAATTGTCAACTCGACTTTCAACTGTTTTATCTACATCTACAGAACTGCGATATATCTATGCATGTTAGTACTGACCACTTATTCTATTATATTTGTTATAAGTTATGATGGGTGAACTGGTGGGATGAAATTTTGTAAGTTACAAATAAATTGCTAAAATATAAATGGCAAACTATATTAATAATTCTATTACGGTCATGTCAATAGGGTAGATTAATCTTCTATCATGGATGGAACTGTTAAACATATAAATTCATTGATTTACAGCCGAAATAAAGTAATAAAATCCGAGAGTGTAGAGGAATGTGAGTTATTTTTAAGTACAAAGAAAATGTCTTTCTTCGTATAGGTCTTTGTATTGTGAGTATTTACAGGATTAGTTGGCATCGTTTTCCAAGTTGCGATGACTGCTGTGCTCTTGTGTCATTACAGTGTCGCCTCGGTGTCAATGTCGCAGTTGGTAAAATGTTGGAGAAATGGTGGAAGAAGGAAGCTCGGAGTGTGAGTAAAAGAGAGGTATTGAATTGGAGTATAGAAGAGATTGTTGGACTCTGGGAATGAGAGTCGGAGAGAATAGAACGAGCCCAATGGGGCACTTTGCCTTCCAATGAGAAAGGAATACGAAATGTCTTTATAGCTTTTGCAATTGTACTCCACTTATACCGAATATTCGACGTCTACTGCATTCCACCTTAGTGTTATGTTCTTTTCTAAAGTCTGTTGCACTAACACTAACTGTGTATATGCATTAAGTGTAGTCTACATCATATCAATTGTGATATGTATAGCCAGTAAGCATTCAGAGCAGGGTTTGAGTGAAGAGAGACAGAGAGGAGTTCTGAGTCTGACTTGGCTCTTTATTGTCTGTCCCTAATTTCCAACACGCCATCATATCCTCTTTAATTAACTAAGGAATTGAGTTAAGGAAGCTAAATAAAACGATGAACATGAAGAACGACTAGGACTCGGAGATGAGATGAGTCAGCATCAGCATTATCTCCCATTACTGCATAGACATACACAACAAGACAGCAGTAGACAAGTCAACTATCTTCGTGTATGCATCTCACAAATACTGATATCTATCTAAATAGTTGGTTAGACAATAGCATTATTATTTGTATCTATATAAATGTCTTAACAAGGGCCAAAGGAAATGCCAAGCACTGCCACCAAGAAGAAGACAATTCGGTTTATTTAGTTAGTTGGGTTGACGCGGGTTGTCTTGATGGCCTTCTATATCATTCCTCTATGCACTTCGGCTGATCTGATGTGAAGTCTGAATGAAATATCTCCACTTCTGTAGGCAGTTAAGTTTCCTCTATATTCCCGGCTGCTCACCCGTGCACTGCGCATTTCTAGCAGTTCCCTCTAATTCTCCGTTCTACTTCACATCTAATTGCACTGTAAGTAAACCACTTCTAACACGATACTGATATTTACTAAAACTCTGCCGGAGAGAGGAAGGCTAGCCCAGCAATCTCATCGGATCAGATATCACTTTGTTTTATTACTCCGTATCTTATTATTATAGTATCTGCTATATGCACAAGAGAGAGGAACGAGAGATCATTACCCGACTACTACAAGCTTTCACTCACACGATAAAATCTGTTGCAGGATCTGCGATTTCCACGAATATCTGCTTTCTAGCATCTACATTATTATATTGGGATTCACAAAGGGAGCGATTGTGAATCGAGATTGTCTGATTAGGGTAATAATAAACGTGAACCCGCCCGACTGATTGTGAATCCGTTAAAGTCGCCTTCTGCGTCTTAAAATGTGATTTCCTACTGTCCTGATAAGTATAAGGTAGAGTGCATTCGCCTTGCACTTCTAAATGGTAGAAGGACAGATCGGCAATATATTAATAATAATTGGCCATGGCTGTGTAAGTAGAACGTGCACTGACTCTGAATCTTGCTGGCCTAAATGACTTATTGATTTATCGCTTGTATTTGTCAAGATCTTTGTAATGGATGGCAAGAAATGTCATTAAAAACTGGAGTTATATATTGCCCAACTTTCTTCTTCCTAACTCCTTATAGCAATACGTTTACTAACATCCTATATGCTATACTCCTTCCCTATAATGTTGGTATTTTCTATTGAGAGTCATCTTTTGCACGAAATTCACTATAGATTGGTGGACTTAGAGCCAAGTCGATAAAAAGCCGTGTAAATTCTCACTGAAATCAAGCTCTATGTTGTGATGCAATCCACACAGATTGAGAAGGGAATATGTGCAAGAATAATTTTCTTGTTAGGCTTCTTACAACAGATTTGTTCCGTTTTTCGTCAAGATCTTAAGTTTTGTCAAGTCAAACTGTTTATTACGCTGTGTATTCTATCCATTCCTTTATTTCAATGCATTATACATTAGCTACACTACTCTACTCCGTGTCTAACAATAGTTGCATAAGAACATTGTTATGAAGTGTTAGTTACCTTTAGTGTGTAGGAAACAATAAATATTGTGTTTATAGGAGCAGTGTGTACTAAATAGAAGGATTTGGTTCTCAACTGAGTACAAGACTGTGGCGTGATTGATTAGCTTCGCCTTTGAGCTTGTTTTGTTTTCTGGTGGTTGGGTTGTTATTGTAAATACGGGTTTCTGTTAGAGAAGAAAGTCTGGAGACCACAGAGGAGATAGATGAAAAGCTTTTGTAAGCTCACAGACATTTTAAGACAATTCAGTTCGGGGAGAGAATGCTAAAGATTTTATGAGACGCATTCTGCGGGTCTTGGGAAGGTATGCACGATGTACATGGGCAGGTATGGAAATTAAATAAGAAGATAGATTTACTTAATATCTTAGTTCTTCGTAATGTAATGTAAATTCGATTCCTAGTAAATCCCTTTGATGCACTGGAGTAAGCCTGGGAGAGTAGGCGGTTGTTTATTTGACTCTTTATTGTGAAATAAATGGTTTATCTGTGATGGAATTCACGGTTGGAGTACCCAGGCGTCTGTCTATCCACTTTAATGCGAATTTACATGGAATTGAAGGAAAAGTCAACCCGACTCAATATCCTAAGTAAGAAACACAACAAAACAAAGTAAAGTAACTTAAGAATTGCGTTTTATACTCACACACACGTACTCAGTCAAGAAGATAAAGTAACTCGACTCGCAAGTCTTATTTTATTAGTGTTCAATTCAGTCCTCTAGATTTGAATAGCAGCTTTTAACTTAATGTATCTCTGCAATGCTCAACTTTGAATTACGTGTATTGTGCCCTGGAAACTATTCTTCAGGCCAAACGCAATATTCGGGACAAAATTGTAAAAGCTTGGGGAAGTAGGTAATCTGTCCTGGAAATAATTCGCAGGCATCCACAGATGTTACGAAAATGCGTTTCTATTCTCTCTTGCCCGGGTCTCGTCTCCAGCCACATTTTCCTATACCTTTTATTTGCATTAGTCTTTCTTATACGGGTTAGGTATTGGGATGCGAATATCCCGATCGCTCGTGAGTCAAGAATGTATAGTGCATGTGTAGGCTGACCAGATTATTGGAAGGCAAAAGAGGGACAATATAATACATTGGAGGGTAAACATTTTTAAAAATTGAAAATTTACTTCAGAATCAATTAGATAATTTCCAAACTTTTGAGTGAAAATTCGGTGTTTTTGTAGAAAAAGATTCGGTACAAAAAAATCAAAAATAAGGCAAGATTTTTTTTACATCTCTTAATGCAAAAAGGGATAAAGGTTTATGGGGCTGTAGAAAAAGGCATTTTGTCGGTAAAAGTAAGTCTTTTCAGCAGTAGTCTAAGTAGCAGTACCACAAAGTACTCGGAGCAGTAAAAAGAAGTACGAAAAGCAGTAGTTCGAGTAGTAAAGGCGGATAATACATGAATGTATTTTATTTAGTCAAAATATGCAAGCCTTGTAAGCAAATCATTTCATATTTAGTCAAAATTATCAATGTTAAATTAAATCGGCAAATCATAAGTCAGGTTAGGTATCATAAATTCATGGTTTCACTAGAGCTTTAGTTACAACTCGGGGTCTTCCCGTTTTTCGTTTGATTGCAAGAGGAATTTTCTTAGCTTTATGAGGCTTTACGACGTAGCATTCGTCTTCACTCTGTGGAATTTCTCCATGATTAACACAATAATCCTCTATTTCACTGTTGTAAATAATGTTTTCGGAATTACTGGAACTATAAGTTAGTTGAGAAGACATTTTGAAACTAACATGCAGACAGTCAAGCCGCAGCTCAAATAAAAGTACATTTCTATCTTTTAGAAATGTATTTCTTATGACATCTGTATTTCTTAGTATCTGTATCTAGATAGCATTCAAGTAATCCCTACCTGATATTGAGTTGTATGCTTTTGCATTTACATAAAAGTTTCATATATTATGTTTATACCTCTTATATGCTATATCATTATTATCGTAACTTCGTCATTACCGTCGCCGTCACTTGAGTTATATGCTTTGGAGTGTTATTTTATACCTTAGCGAAGAAAAGTCATCGTACTCGTCCGAAAGCTTAAAGAAGAGAATGATTTCCTTACAATAACTTGCTAAGGCTTGAATATTTATACCAAATCCAATTCATTCTATTACCGCCTTTACTACTCTAACTACTGCTTTTCGTACTTCTTTTTACTGCTCCGAGTACTTTGTGGTACTGCTACTTAGACTACTGCTGAAAAGACTTACTTTTACCGACAAAATGCCTTTTTTTACAGCCCCATGTAACCCCATCCTGCAAAAAGCTCCATAAAAGCAGGAAGGCATCAATTAAGATGAGGAGGCAACCATTTTAGAAGAACTTGCAAAATCTTGTAATATCCCGCACAATCTCACCCAATTAGCAAGTTCATTTTTCATGCAAATTGAGATTTTCTTCCAAATGGGGAAGTGGAAACATTTTTTTTCGAAAGGGGACGTTTCTGGGATGATGGTACATGGTATCTGAAAAAGAAAAAAACTCCTCGAAAGCGTCTATGGTCAACCTATTCATATATCATTCCCAAACTTTATTTCACTCTCAGATCGTATAAGTAGCCTAGCCTTTGCACCCAGAAATGGAAAAGAAGTGGCCCACTACGAGGACTTTTGCTACCCGCCATTACAAAAGTTGAACTTTGTTAGCAACAAAGTAAATACTAGGTGGAACAATCATTTTGACAAAACATTGAATTATGTAGACATTTTTGTTTTCGTTCTGTTATGGGTCTGAAGATGACTTTTTCCTCGTTGCGTGCGTACAACTTATTGTACCTAGTACATTGCGAATTGTATCGTTCTCTTTATTGCGCTGCTACAATTGTCCTTCCGAACTAAATCTCCTATGTTGGAAATGAAAATACTAATAAAAACAAAAGTTTTCAAAAGTTACTTTTTATTGTCTATTGCGTTCACTTCAATAAGTGTGTACTCGCGTTTGTTCCGGAAAACTACATTGAGATGAGAGTCTGAGAGAATTGAGGAGCAAGTCTGAGAGTCAGTTGTTACAGTTTAGGATTACAGTTTAGACATTTTTGCCAAAAGGAAACTATTTTGCTGTATTATTTTAATGCGCTTAATCATGATCGATTTTCCTTGACAGATATATAACTGGACATTGTTAAGCGAGGAATGTTTCCGAAAAACTGGGATGTCGCATGCCGGTGCACTTCTGTTCGGCAGTTTCGGCTTACTTATTGGTGACTGACTTAAGCCAGTTTTTGTTCTGCGAGAGAAATATGTATTGGTATTATAACAACTGCGAGAGCTATTGTTTGAATTTTTTAAAGGCAGTGAGTTCTCAGGAAAATCCGAGAGTTTGTTAGCTAAGAAAGTAATGGTAGAGTGTTGAACCTTTGCCAAACCTTTCATCTCTGTCAGATCTGTTTAATACTTGGAGTAACTTAGGAAATGGAAAAGCTTTGCCCTACCGATCCGTAGCAGATCGGGACACGGCAAACAAGGAACGTCAACACACAAGTGCCTCCAGACACTTTTCAGTTATAAATGTGTGCGTAGATGTTCTTGTTCCTGCAGCCTGGTTTCCTTTCCCGCTGCCATCATCATCCTCCCGGCCCGGATTCTACACTACTTCTGTCCTCATTGTCGTTTAGCTTGACATCTACAATCTTCATCTGTTTTTTACAAATGATTTTTGCTTTTGAACAGACAACTCTTATCAGGAAATGCTTAGATATCCATATAATGTACACTGTAGGGAATGCATGTATGTAAATCCTATAACTCCGCTGTATGTAGACAATAGAGACTTTGTAGTGCATTCGCTTAAAATTGTATTAATATTCTTTTGCTAATGTTTCAAAGGAAGAAAATAGCATCTGAGCAGACAACTGTGCATAAAACAGTCAAACAAACAAAGAACCTTAACGAGGCGTAATGTAAACTAACCTAATCTCAAAACGGAACTTGACTGTGCAGTCAATGCAAAATCTGCAGTTAAGGAGAGTTAAAAGTGAGATAAGCTCAGATTAGTTTGACTTACAGCTCAGAAAGATCTCTAGTTTACTTTGCATTTTACTTATGTGTACCTAAGAAGGTACCTGTCTGAGAAAGATATTAGATTGCTTCTCTTTTCTGTTCACACGACAAAATCTCTTATCGCACGAATTTCGGGTGAGACGCCTCTCTGCCTTAGTTTGACTACTTGAGTTAGAGTCCGACACATGACATAACAAAATGCTCAGAGTTTCTTCAAGTTTGTACGTACACACTTGAAGGAACTCCCGAAAGTATTTTTACCTCTTACGGTTACAGACTTTTTACTCTTGAACTCGTGTCTTGTCTGTTTCCCAGATTATTCTCTGTCACGTAGCCATACGCTTTTCTTCACCTCCTCATTCTTTCCTCACTTTTTATACATCTCTTTTTGCATCCGCCAAGGACAGAGATAGCTTTGCCATTTATTTCTTATTACAACATTCACACTTTATCGCTACTTTTTTAATTTCCTTTGACAATGGCATAAGAGCAAATCATGTTTCAAAAAATACATTAGTGCCTTGTAGTACTAATACAGACGGGTAATTGTGGATTGCAGTTATGATCGTCTGCACTCTAATATAAATTGAAAATGTAATGAATTGGTTAATGTGATGGATGATGATTCAAAATATTCAAATCCGATAATAAAAAAATTCACACACACACAAACACACTCCCTAGCTACTCAGGTAAATTGCTACATTAAAAGGTACACAGTACCTATAACCGAGGCTAGCTATAACTTATTTTAAAGTTGTACAGTTGAAAAGAATTTCTCAGGATTTGTCCAGTTAATTAGATTTTTTCGCGTCTTTACTTTTAGGTATACACTAGGAAGATAGATTATTTGTGAGGCAGATAAGATGAAGTTAAGATGCTTATGAACTGAGTCTAATATTTATAGTATATACTCTACTACATATTTTGAGAATAACGGGATAATATTGCAGAAAGCTGTAGAAACTGAAGTTGTCTACATAACAATGAAGAGGAGGATAATGCGACATTGCAGTTGCAGTGTTAAACGTGGCAATTTAAGTAAGCTGGAGAAGAACTGAAAGGGAGACGGCTGTACAAACCGAGTGTATCCTATTCTTTTTCTAGGGAATTCAAGTGAGACGACATTGTAGAAACGTAATGGGATTCTCTGAAATGGAATGGCCTCTGTCCTCCTAATCCTCTCTGCTCATTCCAACAATAAAGCTGAGAAATAGAAGCGGAGACATAAGGGAAGATATTGTAGTCTTCTGAAGTGCAGGTACGTAAAAAGTGGAGCAGTGAACGAGAAAATCTAATATTATCTGTAGTGTAGCCGTGTTGGGTGGAAGGAGCAGAAAATGTCCAGCCGTAGTACTCCTCACTCGCTATAGAGTCTTAGTGACTACAGATAAAGTTCATTCCTTATCTAGATGCAGAAAAGCTACTTGGGTGTTTCCATTAGATTTTCTGTTTTGAACGGGTAAGTATTATATGTAAGTAGTTTGTAATTCCCATGGCCAGTATTAGCTGTTCGTGCCTTAGGAAAGTGGTTTGGTTTAGTTAGCAGATCCTGAGGAATCTCAATAAGAATTCTAACTCAGTGAGAATCCACATCCAAGCCACGGTGTGAGAACGAATGAAATGAAAGTGCAGTTACGTTACATTACGCTTAAAACTTTACACTGCCTACTTACTCTCTGTTAACATTACGTTACATTCGCTGAGTGGATGAGAATGTGATGCAATGCACTGTAGTGATATAAAACATTTCTGTATACCTACTCAACCTCTAGTAATCCTGCAATACTCTATAGACTCCTATACACACCCCAAATTCGTGTAGATAAGAGTAGTGGACTATATTTAGCGTTGGTCCAGTCTAAGTATAGATGTTGTTGATCATGCAGACAAGTCTCCTCGGTTATACAGAACAATTCTCAGCAGTGTGTGTGTGGTGAGAGTGTGTCTGTAGTATTCCATGTGAGTCCTTGTGGCTCTGACCTGGATAGCCTGCTATTCTCACTCTCCCAACTCTCTTTTTCAATTGGAATGAATTTGCCTCTCCTCATTTCGACAATGCTACTTACTTTTTGTAGTTGAAACTTGGAATATCATTTGTAGCCAGAAAGGGAATTGTGAGGAAAAGTTTGGTGAAAGTGAATCCGCTTTCTCTCGCACGAAGTTCAAGGAAAGAAAAATAAAGTGAAAGCAAAGACTAGATTCTCTTGTGTTAAGTAAGCGGAAAGGCGAGAAAGAATTCATATACTATTAGACACACGGAGATGAAGAAACAAGGATATGAAATGGATTCTCTTTCCTTCCTCTCTGGTCTAGAATATCCTTCGCATATTTACTATGCATGGGATACAAATACATATAACATAAGACATATATCTAAGGGAGCTTAGCATCTTCATTTCTTCTTCCAATCCATCTTTGCATAGATATAGCTTCGACTTCAGATAGTTTATGGTATATTAAGTTGGCTCCTTTCCTCCGTGGAAAAGTGGCAAAACAAGAATGGATTCCAAGTGGTATTGCACGAAGAAGATCTCCTGGAATATTTTCCCATCTTCAAGCTTCGCTTCTGCCACAATGTCGGAGGAGCAGGAGATTCCAGAGGAAATTTCCTTCTTAACAGCGGATATGATGGAATGAGTATGTGAAAAAGATTCCTTAGGATGTCATTACACGCAATCTGTGTCTCTGGGCTTCGCTCTGCCCATAATGGACGGGAAAGGAATATGGAAACTATCTTCCGAAAGGACTATGCTTCGTCAGAGAGAAAACGGATACGAATAAGTTTAAAAAGAAATTCATACGGAGAGTCAGACTTATATAAAAAATCTCAAATAATGCATGTATATTCATCGAATGTGTCTAAGAGGCCACCTACGGAGATACATACAACAAAAACGATAAAATGCGTTTTATATTTGGTGGTGCGAATGTATCTGCTCTTCAATTCACACGTACCGTCTTTAGATAAAATACAAGGACAAGGAGTATGCAGCTATGTAGTTAGGTAGTTACATAAAGCATTAACTTGCAAAATTCTGGTACGTACAACTACAATGTATGTGCATCGTACTTACAGAAAGAATGGTTTGAATAATTCCCAACGTTATCATAAATTATTCAAATCACGGCCACGATTTTATGGGCTGCGAAAGGAGAGCAACTTTTTATTCTTTTCTCTTTTTCCTTATACATACCCATGAGCGTTACTGTCTACTTTATAATACTTTGCGCTTTTGATTTGCCAATACCTAAGTTAGACACATAAGGACGGAATGTCTACCATGATAACTTACCTATATCAGTACAACAATCATTTCTACAATTTCACTTGCACTATAACATTTTATATAAATGTGACATTATTTCATATATTTATCAATTTTGTATTTATCGAAGCTAGAGATTTTAGATCTGCTCTGTCTTGACATGTCCAAGGCTACACAGAAAAAGTATGGCAGAAAGACTCTGGGGAAAGTGCACTGTCCTATAAAATGCATATATAATAAATATATCCCATATACGTGCCTGAAAATATGTAGCTCTTACGTATAGGTTAGCGTTGCTGTGTGAGGGGAAATTTCAATCTCATCCAGGAAGGCGTGTCAGTAGAAAAGAACGTAAGGTGGGTCCACAGGGGAATTTCTTTCACCTCTGATCTCCCTTTTAATTCCTGTCAGTCTATTTAAAAAGCAATATAACTCGACTGCCTCTCCCGTGTATTTACGTTTTCTGTGCACGCTAAATGCACCTTTGTGAATTTTAATACTTTTACTGCTTTACGTGCATTAAAAAGGCAGAGCAACTAAAAATGGGCAGAAGATAACAAATCATGGAAGCTAAAGTTCACATACAACTAAAGCGGTATCAAGACAATACCCCTCCGTGGACAGTACCCCCCCTAAGACAATACCCCTCCGAGACACTACCCCTCCGGACACTACCTCCCCGAGACACTACCTCTCCGAGACACTACCTCTCCGAGACATTACCCCTCCGTGACACGACTCGACATCATCAGGTCCAATTTTAGGTAAGGAAGAAATAGGATAAGGAAAATGGTAAAGACGAGATTAGTCACTAGTTATTAGTTTTGGCACAGATAATATATCCTTTGCTATTAAATTTCCATGTTGGAATTAGTAATGTGCACGGTATCAACTCACTGTTGTACGAACGGAAACTGGGATAAGAAAAAACGGCATAACGAACATAGAAACTACAAAACTTGATGCGTTC
>JABASH010002455.1:0-20071 GCA_019776445.1 Tomocerus maximus
CCTGTATCGGATAGGTAAATAAAAAATCTACCTTTCTATCCACTCTGCGGAGGGTAGACTTTGCAAGGTAAATTTCCCTCCGCGCCTTTCCTTGACGCATGCGTAGTAAGGTAGTAGATACAAAAATTATTACCCAAACATAGCAAATTTACCTTTTTACCCTTTGTCATTGAAGGGGACTATTATAATTGTTATACGTATAGGGCTAACAACCAACCTTACCTGCAGTCTTCCAAGTGCTTTCCTATTTAATGGAATTTAATCTTCTTACTTTCTATTCAACATAGGAATCACCATAACCTACCTACTAATGTGGAGTTGACTAAAAATAGAGAACTACAAAACAGAAATAAGAAACCAGCAATTATCCTTAAGAACTTCTCAGGGAAATACAGTCGTATTCTCTCTCTCTCTTTTAGCCAAGTTAATTGGGTAGCATCCGATTTCTTTTTGCCTTTAGTATTCATCTATCGAACTTTTAGCAAATCTAAAGCTCCTTTTTAAAGTTAATATTTCTCGTTAGCTTGTACTATAATAGTATTACAGGTAGTTATGAGTCGTAAATATTCGTGGAAAATCTTACTGCCTAAAATCTTACTAATACTTTAGGGCTTCTTTTATTTAATATCTATTTCATTTATATCTCAAGTTTTGTATTGCCTTAAGACTTCCATTCAATATTCCATAGCGTGTAACAAGAAGTAGATCTGCAGTTAGAAATTATTAGTGCTTATGCATTCTTCTTAATACTTAATATTCCCTTAATTAACCATTTTGCTTTTTACCATTTATGATGTGGTATTTGGTAGATTATAACTATGTGTATTTGGGGCGACTAGGTATTCTCAATGTTTAGTTTAATTGAGGTATATACTCCTACGTTTACTAAACATCTGTAACATTCCTTAGTATGAGAGCTATATTGTGCTTAATAAATACTTGACAAAAGTTTGCTGTGGTTTCCTTTGAAAAGCTTTTATCGTTGACTGGAGTCAAAAGGCAAAGCGGAAGTCGCAATAATTCATTAATTACTTTTATTAAATTCGTAGCATCAGGAGCCCGATTATAGTGGAGTCAGAGCAATGTAGAAGTAGGTAGTAGTCAGATTTGTTCTTGCAGCCAACTTTGTAGTCAGCCACCTGAAATAAAAGCAAGTTTATTACGGTAAGCTACTCCGGGTTTCATCAATTTGGGTAGTAGGTAGTATATTTTATTATCTTTCGGTTGGGATACTCCTCCCCTGGATGCCTACGTTATTTGGATAGAAAGGATACATAGTAGGCTAATGGTGAGTAAGTAGTAAAAGAAGTAAGGAAAATGGAACAGTGAAAAGACTCACTGTCAAATGTGTTGTCTTAGTGCGCTTGCTTGTGTGTTTCTGTTGAGTTTGCATGCGGAAAAATAAGTATAGTGCTATAAATGCATAGTGCATTTAGAAATAAACTGCAATGATAGAGTTACTGCATTGATTTCCTACAACTACAAATACTACGCTGCCTTTTGCTTCGGCTTTGCAAGGCTCTCTCCAGTGTTCGTCCGCACTGTAGCCTACTATGTATGGTAATTGTGAGCAATTCAAACCATAAACCAAACCACCACCACAATATGCAAACTCCGAAGCAGGCCAAAGGCTCTATTCGTTTCTTAATTCAACTCACCACCACAAAATCACTACTATGCATACATACTCCTCTGGTCTGTTTACTATGCTCCACGAAATTGACAGAGTCCTAATACCTAAATATGCACGCCCTACGTGCCTGTATTATTTGCGATACTATCTGTCTATGTGTTTGCTCCCTCATTTTACGGTTGAGTCTATGGTCGTAGTAGGGCATAGTAATAGTTGAATGAAAATATTAGAGAATAAATAAAAACGCACTAGCTATGTGTGTACAAACATTTCCTCTAAGAGCAGACACAAATCTCCATGATAGTAGTAGTAGTAGCATCTAGGAAAAACTAGACATAAACCGAGCAAATATCTTGAGTCGTACTTACTCTCCTACGGATCTTATACACTCTTCGACGGCACTTCACTTCACTCAAGTTTTGTACGTGCATTGTATTTTGTATATAATGTCAGAAGGAAACTTATCGTGAACTTTGTTGGCATGCTGTATGTCTCGTGGAATGGAAGAGGATGCGGGTGGCTGGTGACAATACACTGATAATAGGCCCAGGAATGGCAATACCTACATACATACACAATACACATTCGGCCGACTACTCACATAGAAAAAGTCACCAGAGTGGAAATGGACTCAAAAAATTCAACTCACTAACTCACTGATCAATGTGATCAATAAAGACATCGAAATTCTTTCCTGCGAATATCGCATGCACATCTACAGGGAATTGGGTCTATCCTCAGCTGCCAGACCCAACTTACAATAATACTATATCGTCCTATGCCCATTTTCCCATGTCATAAGTTTACTCAGCAACCCAGAGAAAGAAACTGGCTTCACTTTGCCGTAATAATAAGGCATTGCATATAGCCCAGCAAATCATTAGTAATCCCTGTACTTTTTGTATAGTAACTATGATATATTGATATATGGTAGGTTGGACCTACAACAAACACTGCTGGAGTATGGAATAAATAGCTAAGTACATACTGTACCTATCAAGTCTTGTGGAATACGGAGTCCCTATGTATCTTATAGTACAGAGGGATTACATTTGGTTTATATGGACATAGGAACTTTTATTTACATATGAGAAAGCGAAGACTGTATTCCCTTTCGGCCCTTGAGCTATGTTTTCTCTATGAGCACCTGTATACCTTATGTCTGTATGTGTGTATAGTAGCATATGAGAACAATATGGGTGCATTGCACGTGCAGCTCAATAATATTATTATCCTATCTGTACTTGACTTGACTTGCTTCACTTCTCATACGTTTACTAGTTATCTCTGCTCGAGTCAAGCCTCAGATCCTCTGTTCCGCTTTTGTAAGGATTCTCAAATGTTTTCTCCTCTTGTCCTCTCTGACTTTCGAGTTTTAGTTTTCTGTGCACACGGGTAGTAGTTGCAAGTTCCCTCCTCATGTATACTTTACCCAGAGCATTGCTATAAACTAGTATCTCTACTTCTTGAGAAAGTTCCTTCTGTGGTCCTTGCTCAGACTTGCTTTTACTACTCTAAAGCGGAAAGACCGAATTCGCAACGCAACGTCTCTCCGTTCTAGGCTACTACGATACTTATGTTTGTACTTTTCTAATAAATCTTATTATTAGTTGAGTTTCCCTTCCAGCTAGCTATACTCAATATCACCTGTACGTTCAACTTTCTTCATATACAATCCTGTCTTCTGTTCGTGATCACAATACTTAATGTTAGCATACAAAATGAGTCCTCCTCCTGGATTATTAATATTGTATCTCTTTTTCCTTCTAGTAGTACCCTTCATTCATTCAGCACACTAACGTACTTATTTTTGTTCAACTTACTACTCACCTTTTTCGTAGTAGAATTAACTGAGCTGGAATTAATTCCTTCCCACTGACTGTGTTTATTGGTCGAATAATCAAATGCTAAAGCTGCATTAGGAAGCAAAAGAGCGAAATGAAGAAAGCGAGGAAAGTCACTAATTGAACAAAGGCGACAAAACCTTGGGACAAGTTATACTCTATTATGGTGTTTTCATCTCTCTTGGTTTCCACTACTTTCCAACAACTTTCACCGTTATTCTACTTAAACCTAACAATTTTGTTGTACGTAAATATATAGACATCATACTATTTGCACACTTCCTTCGTTTCCCAACTAAAACTAATCTCGAGTTCAGTAAACTTGCACCACATGAATTTTATTACTTAGCTATGTAATCAACAAGAATGTGGACATTCGTCTTCACTGACAAACATCACCTTTTAGACAAAGTTTCCACTTTTCTCTGTCGTTTCATACTCGGCTACCGGTTTTCTTTCACTAAAACCAAGAACTCTAAAGCCCACAAACAGGAATTGTCTCATAGCTTAAAATGTTATATCAATATTAATGTACACTTTCTTTTGGTTAGCAAAAGGGTTAATTTTCCAATTATAGAAAATCCACAGACCTAATTCAGTGGCTAGTAGTTCAATAAGTTATTACTGCTTTGTCAAGTAATGGTGTCATGTCAAGGAGGTGGGATATAATAGAATATTTTGTGCATAAAGGCTTAAATAAGGCGTTTTATATTTCCATTCACATATGCAATATCATTTAAGAATTTAGTGATGGTAGTTTATTCAAATCTGCTTTATGCATCGCAAACACTTTAATCTTAAGTCATCTGAGAAGAAACTGTCTTATCTGTCCATGAACCAATTAAGCTCCTGACCTGGCGGCAACTTGTTCTTCCTAACTCTAATATGCAAATTGGCATCTTTTCATGTCAAATAACTTTGTTCTGTTTAGTAGTTTGTGTATGCCTTAAGAACTTTCTGTGTAAGGCATGACTCCACTCGCATGACACTTGATTTACTAGAACAACTTTACTTGCTTTTGGCGTTCTCTCTTTGCTCTAATTAATTAATTTAAACAGACCCACAGAGTAAACGCTTGATTTGATTTCATAACTTGTATCGCTTCCCTCCTCAAATCCTCCTTTTCAACCTAGATATGTACAAAGCATCCACTATCGACCAATTTTTACAGTATTTTCCTTAGCGTAGTGGCAAACTAGTTAAATTATTACCAGTTTCTGTGGTAGTTCTATTTTCTACTCAAACCGAGTAGAAATGATCTGAGTCTTGGTCATCTCGTCCTTTCAAGCTGTTTACATACAAGGATTTGTAAACACAAAAATTATAATCTATCCACTCGCACCCTGATAAGGATTATTCCTATAATCGATTCCTCTATGCGCTCAACCAATGACAAATCCATACAGTGTCTGGTTGAACAATCGATCAATTCATAGTAGACGCTGGTTTAGTTACCTTATAAATATATAATTATTATCGGATTGTTGAGGTAATTTATTGCCCCGATCTTTACTTCCGTCTCAAGAGGATAGGTTAGAGTGGAATCTTGTGTCTTGTGTCATTTATAAAGAATGTACTCCAATTTTTGGACAAGATGCTAGTGAGAAATACTACCCACAAGACAGGAAAACGTAAACTACCAAAAACGATCATTTGTGATCGAGCTATTTATTTTTTATTACTCTATTTGAAGAAGGAAGGATGACAGTCAGTTTCGCGAATGCGCAATAAGTGAAAAATCGCCGAGGCTTGTTTGCCGTAACTGTAAATATGGTGGCTACAGTGGCTAGTACACCATACGTATACTACGTAAACAACTTTACACTTTACATGACTTTCATACGAATATTTTAATAGAGCTGGTACAATTTTTTTGAAATTGCTCTGAAGCGTTGCTTTGTGTTTGCTGTCACATTTTTGTCACAGCTTTGAAAATATTAAATCCGATTATCCGAACGAATGTGAGTGTTGTTATATACAAGTACGCAAATCTTTTAAAAATTGATATTTTCTTTTAAAGCGGGTTGTTTAAACAGAGTAAAGAATTCCAAAAATATTCTGGTCAGTTAGTATCTGACCTGTATAAAACGTTGACGCGGAACCTCGCAGTTCTGTTCTTCACTGGCACGTGGTTTTTGTATCTCAATTTGCACGAACGAAAGTATAATAGCCAGGAGGTACCTTTTAGTGTTTAGGTATTGAAAGTGTTGTCACAGCAGTAGTGGTAGGCAGGCACAATAGACATGATCGTATAAGTATTTGAGTACATGAAATGGACGGCATCCCGACATGCACCATTTGATAACGTATTTGTGGTAATTCTTGACTCGTACGCATAGGACGACATGAGTTGTAGAATAGGCGCGGATAGTGTAGTCGTGTGTTCTGTTTATGTAGCTAGCTAAGTTAGTAGAGTGGAGAAGAGAGTGGCATGGCATATGTTTCCTCTTCCCAAAATTGGGCAAGATTGAAAGGAAAGATATATCAAATTGAAAAATGTCCTGCTTTCACTTTACTTCAGTCTCACTCGTTGCACAGAACAAAAGAAATAAAGCTTTTCGAGTACAAACGAAGTATAGGGGTAGAAAACAGGGTTTTATGTGTACAGATATGTGAGTTCTGCACAACGTTGCAAATGTATAGAGGGAAAATCCAATAGAAGACAACGTATAAGCAATAGATAGATGAGCAAAGCCGGAGAGGAAAGAGAAAGCGCTACAATCACAAAACACTTGCCTACATGCTATCCAAGTACTATTCACAGTACAACAAGTATCTATATATTCGGGATACACATGTTCTAGAGATATTCGGAAAGGTACACCTCCCAGTTTCACATTTTACATCCCATCACATCAATGCGCCCCTTCCTCCTCCGCCAGTCTCGGCCAAATTGAACTAAAGGAAAACAGAGCAATACCAGGTCGATTTTCTTCTGTGGATTCTTAGCTAGGTGCTATGCATTGAGTGTACTCAGCAGGTATATGATAATATGACTTCGTTACCCTTTTCTACAGTACGATCTAAAAGATAGTTGACATACCACTTTCTCTTTATATATAACTCCATTTAAAAATTTCCCCAACTTTCACCTCAAAAAAATTTCTTTTGAATTGATTAAAATTCTGAGGAAAGTACCGGTGAAAGTTTCATATGGAGTTAGCATAGGGAAAGTGAAAGTACCAAGTGAACTACCTTATGGGTCATACGGTAGATAGTACACATTTCTATAGAAAGCATAGGGAAATGCTACTTATACCTGTGTGCAGTGTGAGAGTGCCTGTAAGTAATGTATTAGTACCTAAATAAGTAGATAGCGTCATACATTTATCTCTTATGCATCACATAGATGCATAGAATAATGTATGTTCGAATGGAGAGTGGAGCACTGACAATGTTGAAATAAATAGATGGAACTGCAAAGTGGAAGTGGAGTCATATGTAGGTTGTTGTTGTGTAGTGACTGTTAGTCAGGGAAAGGGAGACAGCTCACGTGAAATGTTTCTTTTGCACGTAGCTAAATGTCTATAGAGAACAGATACAAATAACGTAACAATCTGCATAATAGATACAACGTTTATGCATCACTGAAGTCCAAGTGTCTCTTGTTTTATACTTCTCCGAATTCAGAGAGGATAGAATGAGATCATTTCCGGATTTGTTCAACTCTCACAATCTGACTTGTGTGGAATGATGTCGACGGAGTATAATAATGATGTACACACTCCTATATCTGTCTGTCAATCCATATCATATGATAGCCAAATGGGATGTATGTAAAATCCCATTTAATTCATACATCAGATCATGAAGTTGCTTAATCTAATGTCACTGTTGTTTGTTCCTCAGATTAATTTTGCCAATAATTCACTTTTCGTGACTCCATTTAATTTTGGTGGCTATCATTGTCTATGCCAGTCTATTCACCAATTCTGCTATATGAGGAATATTAATATATTAGCACTATCCATCTTGACTTTTAGTATTTAAGCTCTGTCACTCTAAAAGAGGTCAATCCTTATCTTTCCTGTTTTCATAAATTAAACAGTTATATGTAGCACGTAGTGAATAAATGCATGATAATACACTCAGAGTGTACAGGAAACTTTATTATGTCTGTAATAGAGAAGAGAATAGTAGTATGGAGGGATGGAATTGTATTAGTGTAAAAGTAACATTTCACTGGAGAAGAACAAGTCAACAATGGATTGGCCATTAAAACAAAATAATGACGGCTACATGGAAGTACTTTTAAAATGGTAAATAGATAACCATTTGACTAAAGTAGTTTAGGTCTTTTAGGTATTGTATTGTACATTAGACTGCTGCGTCGTGTCTGTCTGTTGGTCATGTGTTTTCTCGTAGTGGGGTAGTTTTACTTGTATCGTGGTCCTAATACTGCGTAACCTAAGATAGAAACGTGAAGTCTTCCACCGGAATCCAACAAATCGAAAGGGAAAGGATTCCAAGAAGAGCCATTGTCAAATTGGAATTTATGCCGGAGGGATTCCCTCGTTGGGCTTTCCAAAAGTAAACTCTACTACTCTACATCTATTTTGTCCTCGATTTGTAACCATTTCTGTCAGAGTCGACTTGGAAAGGAAGAGCAAAAATAATTTATCTGAAATCTCGAGAGAGAAAGATGTGTTTTTTAGTTCCCTCTACTGAATATGAGTACATCCACTACACTAAAAGACTACTCCTCTTACTATCTCCACATCTTCCTAAATGTACTTACGTATGTATACTTATGCTTCAAATTATTTGCAGAAATCTCATTTGTAGACTTTACTTTGACTTCAGTCCACTGCCACAACTCCCCAAAATCCTATTGTGTATGGGCTACTACCTAATACATCTTGACTTCTCCAGGCCTCCCCTTTTTCTGTCCACCTAACAAATAAAGTGCATAGTTTTACCATTCAAACTATATAATTTCCTTTTCAGCTGCGCTTAATTGAAGTGCAACAGAAAAGTACTAGAAAAGGTCAATGCTCTATTTCTAAAATATTCAATCATCAACTTTTAATAAATTTTCATCATATGACAGTAGAAAATTAAAATCCCCAAAGATCTTCCTTTACCTAATGTCCCATTAGTTAATAATTCTTCCTCATTCCTACCACTTCAAACTATTCAAAAATATTAATCATTTCATAGCTGATAGCCCGCAGGCAAAGTGACACTGTATTATGTCTATAGTTTTGCACTCGTGATACTTAAGTAGATTAGAGCTTCCTTCACATTAATGGTTAAAATAAAATGTCTTGATAAAATACGTAAGGAAAGTAAAAAGTGTAGCACGTATAGTATAGAGAGGGAAAGAGAAGACATTGACCTACCAAGTAGTACTACGCAATAGAATTCAGTATTAATCAGCGAAACGAAGTGTTTCAACGTGATACATATTATAGTTGGTTATAGCGCGAGTTGACCTATATTCTTATATACTGTCCTTTTAGGTCTATTCGTAAAGTGCATCAGAAAATACTTTTTATAAATTAAATTCTGGGCAATTTCGGGCGAGACTTACTCTCCGAGAACGCACAGCTGCATTGAGAATGTGTATTCAGTGTACGTATGTAAGAAAAATGGGAGAATACAATCAGTTCACGAAGCCAAGATCCCTTGGACAATCCATTAATGTAAAAGTCTATTTCTCATCGAAGTGGGAAGACAAGCAAACGTATGTTCCCCAGCAGTAGTTTCCTGCCAACTGACTCTCTCACACTTCAGAAAAGTGTTTCCGTGTGTCCCCAGAGAGTTATCTCAACCGGTTTTGTGTATTGTTCAATCAAGGAGCCGTCATACTGTTGCTGTTGCCAATTTTGTTCTTATGTCAAAGCACAGACATCCTTATTTCTATATTACCCATACTCGACACACACTTCTTTAAGTCCTTCAAATCAAGGCACCAGGTCATGCTACACTAAATACGATTTGACAATGGTAAGCAATCCTAATATGAGTGAGTAGAATTTTCCCTCACAGTTATGATTATAGATAAAAAAAATTTGAAATGAACAGCATCATATACGAAAAGTGTAATAATAATACACTAAAAGTTGAACTTGTACAGTATGTCTCAACCAACGGTACTTAGTACTTTCTCTTTTCTTGTGCCTATTTCATACAAAACTTTCTCCAGCTTTCACCACGCCAAAAAACCATTCGTAATGGTTAAAATACCACTGAAAGTACAGGTGAAAGTTTCATATAGGAAAGGAGAAGGTACTATGGGGATCGTTGGTTGCGACATACAGTACTTATAAGTTAGCAGAATTACATTATTGTATTTCAGCTACAGGCTTTACGATAAATTGTGTTTATTGTTAGTTACTTACACTAACTCGAAGGAAATGCTGAAGTACCTGTACTACAAACAATCCTAGGATAGGTGGTATATAATTTGGGATAGGTAATATAATATGATACAATTATAGAGACTTGAGTATATCATGATGCTCTTCATCAGTAGAAGAAATCATACAGGTATATATATATCTTTGCAGGGCGAGATATACTTTATATTTAGTTGAAACCGGATAGGGAGCTAAGACACAGACTTTTATTTTCTCTCTCGTCGACTCCTCTCGTTTTGATCTCCACTGGAGTGACTTATTGTAAATAAATGGGAAGTTCAACTCAAGAACATGGTGTCACAATGAACTGCTGTAGCACTTGTGCCGTTATGTACACTGTTGTTCTTTTTCACGACTTCTCTTCCAATTTATTTTAGCTGTCGGTAGTTTTCCAGTGTATTTATGTACATGATTAGTGTTTGCATTCTACATTATCTATACCATTTCATGCTAAATGAAAAGCAGAGTACCGGGGTACAGTATAAACTTTACACAAGAGCTAGCATTTTGTTAAAGCACTTTTCAGATGGTGTCGTATTTTCTTTGATCTTCACACTTTCCATGTTCTCTATTATACCTAGACCCTCGTCCTCTCTCTATCCCTTGAAATTTGTCACCATTTTTTTCCTTTTGAAATTCAGCATTGAGTTCAGCATTCTACATCAATGCTTCTATTTCCTACTAAACAATGTTGTGATTTATAAGATCGTTGAAATAGCCCCTCCCTGTTTTCAGTCTTGCTACTCCACCCTTCACTTCAGTTTCTACTTTCAAGCAGCGTAGCTGTACCGTCTACTAGAGCAATTTTCAAGGAATTTCAAGCAATGGCTTTTGAAACTCTTTTTTCACATTTGTTATTCAAAGTCAAGGCTTGCTCCATGGTTTTAGCAAATACTAGTGATGATGAAGTACTCATAATTTGCATTTGTATTAGTACATGAAAATATTTTTGGTGGTGCATTTAAGTACAGATCTTTCTGTTTATACCATTTGTGACGTCATCTTTTCAAATTGCACTTATTATTTTATATCCAACAAAGTTAGATAGTTTTTAGCTATATATTCGCCTGAATGACCTGTAAATGGCAACTGTGATGATGTAAGATGTAACTAGAGATATCATTGTATTATTCTGTTGTAAAATCTTGACCTTCTGTGCAATAAAAATATGTGTGCATGGCGCAATGTAGTATTCTGTAAATGTCAAGGTTGTTTGAGAAACTTGGGAAAGAATCGGATGAAAAAAACTTGCTCATGGTTTTTAGTGTCATTCTCATTTATTTTAACACTTGGTATGCTGATTTTAAGGAGCTAAATAAACTTTTGCCGTTTCCTATGGAATCACATTGTTGTAAATGGATATGCTTATCTGTTTTATTTACTATAGAAAAGTGCTGTTAGCGAGTGAGTAGAAATAGATCTGCTTTGTGCATTGTTTCATTGGCCATTCAGTCAAGTTATATTTATTTCTTATATTTTTGGCTCGATGTTTCATTTTCATGGGCGAGTTGAGATGACTTGGCATGGATGGACCACTACGGTTATAAAAATTTGAGTTTTTTTAGCGAATGTATACTAATACATTATTATAGGTTTAGGGTTAGTGTGCTGCTATCGATATCATGCATGTCGGTGGCTATATTTCCAAGCACTAGATATCGGATGCATAGTTATAAAAGTATGGTTAGTGTAAGTAATACTGTAGATAGAATGCAGGAGAGGCATGTTGGATTTCCAGTTGACAGTACAATGTGATAGTGATAAGTGCTGAAATAGCTAACGTTCCTTTAGCTTTTAGAGTTGTATTACACATAGAGAGGAGAAATATATAAAGTTAAGTCATTCTTGTCCTTCCTGAGAAATGATATAGTACTTGTATCCGACAGCTCATACGCATCAGCTCCAATGCTCCCTTCCAGCCAAACTTTTCTCCATTAGCATCGTATGGGACGAGAAAAATACATAAAATTAAGTCAAGTGAAGTAGCACGAAGAAAAAAGCCGATAGTCAACTCGTCCTTTAGTTTTATGCTGCTCCATGCATGCTAGTTATATGTATATTCTTCAAAGAAACTCTTATACCTACTAAACCTAGCTAGCAGTGCAGTAAACTGATGTTAGCTTGGCTTTAGCTCAAAGGAGAAAGCGAGACTAAACTACTACTATCTGTACTACTACTTACTACTAGACACAACTGAATGGGGCAAAGCAAAGAAAAGAAATGTCAACGTTTACGTACATTACATTATATTGCATTACAACTGCTCAAGAAAATAAGGAAACCCAACTACGACTACCAGTACTTACTCCATACAGATACACTACTTGGCTCTCTCTCATTCTATCTCTATTGATCTCTCATGGCTTAAGTTAATAGCCTAGGTATACATTGTAACACTACACTGCTAAAACACAACACACTCCACTGTGTTCTCACTTCCAATATCTCTAATGCTACTAGACCTCCAAAGATTTTTTAACGCTCTTTGCACTCCAATCCTTAAATATTTTAGATATAATTTCTGATTCTATGTCGGAGATGAAGACAAAATATTATTGACAGCTTTCCTTTGTTACACTGAAGTCCTAAGCCAATTACCTCAACATATTCCACTAAGCTATACAATTTTAATCATGTGAAGTCTAACGGAACTGAACAGGGTTGGTTCTATTGATTTTGATTGATGTGTACTCATTTATCGATTTGTCAGTGCTATTGTTTATTTCGCCTCGTCTCAGGAATGAAAACGGTTTGTCTGAGGACTTCAGCATTTGCCCATATGCTGATTTAAATCTTCATTCAAACATTCCTTTTAATTTCGATGAGCGTTAAAGGCGGTTTATTTTATCCTTAACAATTTAACCTCAATTTTGTTATTCATTAACAAATCTCATCTCGTAAAGTAGACTTAGTTGATAAATAATCAATTTTGGTTACATTTTCACTAACATTTCAAATACGATAGTATTTACTTGCCCAATGAAATTACTAAATCCACAGTGCTTTTGACATAAATAGTAGCAAGTTGGTAGCAAGGCTGTATGGTGAGAGGCTTTAGATGCTAAAGCTCCACCCCCAAAATTCAACACTTTTTTTTCAAAATTCCAAAATTATTTCGCACTTTTCACATTTGTTATTTTTTAGTCATTTTTGGCATAAATGCCGTAGTGAATAGTAGCAATGGTTTCTGTTCGTATTATTTCTACAAATACTATATCTATTAATTACATATCAGAAAGGACAGTTTGTATGTCCCATTCTGCCAAACGGTACCTAAACCATTGCAAGCAGGCTGGGATGAGGGTTATTACACTCGTTGTATGACATTCATCAGGTCGACTATGAAACAAATGAGATATAAATGATACTACTATTATAGTTACCGTATATGAAGTAGAGTCTAAGGATAATGCAAGATAATAATGTCTTTGTAGTGAAACTGTTTGAGAAAAGTATAACTAATTTTAAAAGAGACAGACATTATCAGTTGTAAGAGTACAAATGGGAAATCTCTATCAATCTAGAGCAGATAGAATTCTTTCAATTATTCAAAAATTACATACCTGTGAGACGCAGAACAATCGTCAACGATATCTACGGGTACTATAAGTACTAAGCACTACAGTGTAAGTAAATGTCGTTATCATACAGTAGCTTTCAAAAGGATTCCTGTACGATTACTAAATTCGTAGTACGCTCTACTTTACAAAGTAAAAAAGCAATAATATGAAGATAGAAAAATGTGCTTAATAAATAGCTTATGACGAAAAAGCGTTAGATTGAAAAATGTGGCACGAAAGGAACGCATCGCCGAAAATATTTATTGAGGCTCGTTTCTTCAGTTCTCTTGAATTGTAAAGTGGAGAATGCAGAGGGACTCGCACAGATGCACGGAATCTCCATGTATTTCTTATTGTCGCGCAGTTAAATATACGTTAGTACCTACCTAATAGTAAGTTTCCCTACTGGAATATATTTTTGTAATATTATTATGAATAAACTGTATATACACAAATGGCATGAGTATATAGGTACGTAGGAAACGTATACCTGCTTAATGTTGGGTAGAGCAGAGAAAAGTATCCCAAATCCCTTCTAATGTTGCAATATCTTTTCTAGCCGTGTGGAACTGTTTTTAAAAGACAAAAGTATCTCTAGCCAAGGAAGTCAGTATACTTAGCAGTGTAAAAGTTGCCCTTCCCACGTCTTTTTCTTCCTAACGCTTTGTTCTAAATATGCAGATTAATATTTTCCAAGTGATGTTGGACCATCTTTTTCCTTCAGTGAATGAGCATTTCCATTTTCTTATGGTAACTTCTCCTCTCATAACAGCAGAGGAGGGCATGGAACTAAATAGACTTGAAAAGACACTTAAGCCTTAGCCTACTTTGTGAAACGTTAGTTATGTTTCGTGTATACACATTTTCAGGGTTTCTATTGTTGAACATTTGCACAGATGAGAATGAGATTGTATCACATAATCTTCTTCGTGTTGTTGCATTATACAGACTTGTTGTATAGCACCCGGGTACCTATTTAGTTGTGTAGCATAAGACCTTATGTACTATTCTTCATTCATATTCCAAGATTCTATATTATAATCTTTCACCTGTATACGTGTCTTTTTTCTTTAGTTAGTCTCATAACGTTTGTAATCAGAGATTTCCTCCATAGCATCGCAGAAACTAAATCCTCCTCTAATTTGGCAGTCGTACTAGTTTTCATTTATGAATCAATAGACTCCCTATTGTCTGTTCGTCATTGTTTCCCATTGCAAATACCAGTCTACTACGGGTAACAATATAGTTCATCAATACAAACGACTGTGCTTTGTAAACAGTATAGACTACCACAGACTGTCGTAACAATATAATTACGATATTTAAGTATGTTTTCTGACGCACAGACATCATTTGATTTCCTTTTAGGAACAATAAAGTGCTTTATTTAAAAGATTCTATTGTTTATTAGGAGCAAATGGGAGAAAGCATTAGCAAGGAAGTAATACACTCAAAAGAGCATCTATGTTGAATAATGCTAACAAATAAATATTTCAGTGTTCAATCTCTGTCAGTCTTTTAGCTCCATACGAGTTTGAATTTGAATTATCCTCGTTCAACAGCTATAATTCCCTTTTCCGTCCGTGACGTGGCCCAGGCGTTCTGTTGGCACTAAAGATTTATGTATTTATTTGTAGCCAAAGAGAAATAAGATGAGCAACAGCAGGAGTTAGTTTGTTAGAGGAAGAAGCTTACCTCTCCATCTGACTAACTAAGCTTCCTTGCTTCTTAGTTTCTCTCATTTTCTCTGATTTTCATCTGTTTGTGCGAGGGAAAATAAATTACTTTCCTCCGTCTTACTATTTTCATCCCAATCTCAGGCAGCAGGTTGCCTTTACATACTTAAGTGTCTATACACTATTGTTCTATTGTATTATTTATAACAACGCTACTTCATACTAACTGACAGTTGCTGACAGAAGTAGTAAACTCAACCTACGCAATTCCCCTTATGCAATTTTACATTTTTTATGTTTTCCTAGCAGTACAGAAAAAATTATTGTCTGTGAATGGCTGCGATTATTTATTCGCAAAACCATTTTCACAGACGTTGTAACGAATTTAAGTTGAATGTTATCTGAAGCTATTTAAGTCTTGCCTTCTCAATGTGTTTGGTCAACAAAGGGATCTTGGTGACAACTGACATTCAAATGCGTAGCACAATCTTGTCTTAACAGGATTCATTTCAACTCTTCTCAACATTCTAAAGGTAGCGTTCTCTGGGACTAAGCTTGCATTGATCACCAACGTCTTCATTGTGTCTGAAGGATTGATAGGCTATGACCAAACTCATATGTAGGTACCCGAATAAAATCTTTCTGTATCGAGTAACGTATTTTACGTCAGTCCAGCTGGTACCTTGCAGTAGTAAAGGAAATGAAGGAAAAATGGAAAAGCACTGTAGGAAAAGAGAAAAAGATGGCAAGCTAATGGACTCGGACACCATTTCTCGATAAGAGCATTTTGGTGAAGTAATGCTGTCTTAAATTTCCTCGGGGGTTTCTTTTCACTTTCACCAGATTCCCGAGAAAAGCCTAGTATTCTCATAGATACTTATCAATGTAGTTACTTTACTGGAAAAGTTATTGAAATTGCCTATATTTTTCTATAGTCGTTATGTCATTCTTGTAGCATGTACTATGTGTATGTATTACTGTATGCCAGTATAAATAACGATTAAGATAAAAGTTGTATCCATCTGTAGTTCGCTATGGGCGAATCCCTACGTTTCTACCTCGCATTTACTAAAAGATAAGTAGTTTTTGCATGCACTGTCTACGCCGAGTATTACGCTCTTGTAGTTTTAGACCGTGTTCTCAGAAACATGACGGATACTACTACCGAGGCCCTACCTAATTTTGTTTGATTACTATGTTTATGTAAATATATATATATCTCCTCTCCTTACTATATCAATAAAATATGGAATTTGTACTTTTCCAATTTTATCTTGGGACAGTTATGAGAGGCAACCGCAGATTAAATGGAGAATTGCCCCACTCCTGTAGCCCCATATCGGTTCATATTATATTTTATTTAGTCTGTGCCGTTAACTGAGACCGCATTACCCAACTAACTCAGTATAGTAATAGTAATCCTCTGCTCTACTATGGAATAAGACACAAGCTCAGAAGTCAAACTCTCCGTAGGCAAAAATAATATTCTACATTTTCGTCAACACAATTATATTTTCCACTTTCCATACTCTGCATTATCTAGTAGTCCTTAAAATAGCATGTTATACATTAGTTTATTTTATTTATTTGGGAACCTACGTATCCAATATTTGAAGGGGGTAAGTAATTTCATTTAGCAAATGTCACACTTTGTGTTTTTAATATACGAATATGATCAGTTTCTTCAGCAATCTCAAAGCATTGCCCTAAATTAATTCTGTTCGCGTGCAAATGCAAACCGAGTGCCTTGTAAAACGGAAAATAGTTCCTTTTCTGTTTTCAAATTTTTCATGCTATAGGTACCTAACTTGTTTGTATATAGTGCGTGTTGGCGATATTTGTGCCAGTTTGCTCATTATGAAAATTAAATTCTTATCCACAAAGTTGTTCACTCACTTCACTGCCTCGTGTGGATGTGCTTACCGTTATTTATAGTCGTGTAACAATTTCACTCCCACATTGGATAGAACTGCGGACTTAGCTATGCGAAAAAGTTCAGAGTTTATGTCACTGTACCAGATTTATTGCAAGTCACCACGAAACTATATTATGTATATTATAATGGAACATGCTAACTAATTGAAATATAATATAACAAAACTGTACATGCACTAAAGACAATTGAAGAATCAATACTCTAACCACTTGAATTTAGTGCTTGCTAATCATAAAGATTTAGTAGTAAGAAATTGAAGTATCCTAAATATATAGTAAACTATTTACTAGAAATGATAAAGTTTTTTGATAGTAAAGTGAGAAGTGCACTTGCGCAATGTATTTCGGTTACACCTGTCAAATAGTCATGTACAGCGCATCAGAATATCTTTATTAGTATGAAATGATTGAAGGGTATGTGTTGGAAAATGTACTTTGACTTAGATTGAAAGGAGTGTGTTTCACTTCAGTACAATGTGCAATCAAGCGATTTGGTTATTTATTATACGACTTCCTATGAACATTGACAAATATGTGTAGTATGTATTTATTACAGCTATTTGACAGTCTCAATGCCAAAACAGTAAGCTTGTAAACTTGTTTTTCATTTTTACATATCTGTTTGTTGCATTCATTGCACAGGTTAATTACGCAGTTTATTGAGAACTACAGACAAGACCGCCTTAATGACGTACTTTATAGAGTCTAATGTTCGTGCATAGTATATAGCATCGTAAAGTTGCTAATGCCAATATCCATAATGGTCCTTTCAGTTACGCAGCAGGTAAAGTTTGCTGTTAGAAGGTGGTATTATGAATGCAGAATGTCATAAAAAAGCATGAACACATACAATTCGAGAATTTTATGAAAAATTGAATGTGAATGAATAGGATTGAATTGAATTCAAAGTAATAAATAAGTGTGAGTATGAAGTATGAAATGGAAAGAGGACACGAGGTAACTTGGTCGGTATGCAATGCAGTCTGGGTTTAGTAGCAATACTTATAACAAAGCTAACATGTTGAAGTAAGTAAGGCAATGCATTGTGGGAATATAAGCAATAATATATAGTTCTCTCCTGTATCATTTGATTCAAAGACTCTGGAAATAGAACAGTCAAGTTTAGAAAGAAAGCGGCAGGGAGACATGAATTGAAATATTGTAACTTTGAAACTGTCAACCAGGCAGAAGATAAAGGGAAAACGAAATGGTTTCTTTAGATATTTTACGTATATTACATTATATTAACCTGGGGGAAAGGTGGGCAAAGAAAGAAAAGACAGACACGAGAAGCCCAAAGAGAGAAAGAAGCTGAATTGAATACTTCCATCCATCCTGCTCCTAAACTTCCATCATATAATGATATAACCATAATAAATATAACTCTAGTATCTATATATACCTTTATCTTATATATACTCCAGTGTACTATAATGCATGCGTTAACATATGCAGGCATATAACTTTGTTAAGGGTACTATGTATGCCTTAGTCGACTGATGTTGCTTTGCTTGCTGTCGTGCTTTGCTTATGCTTTACTTACTTGGGGACTCATAGTTCACTGGTTAAAAAACTGAGTGAGGTTGAAGAAGTGGAGTAAAGAAATATTAAAAAGACGAAGACGACTTCTACTAGCGGGACAACTATGACATAAACCACGTACGTTAGTTAAGTTACGTTATGCAATGCAGAAACGATATGTGCTATCCATTACCATGTCTTGTCTTCTTCCCTTCATAGAGAAAACTTGTATGTATGTAGTTGATAGAATGTTGGCACGGTACGGCATGAAATGTATTATAAAAGTACAAGCACTTCACTTACAGCATGAAACCGCATCAATAATTCAATAACTCTCGTTTTGCACACTAATGCCCATCGTTGCTGCCCTCGCCTTTTCTTTCAAGCTACGCCATCATAAGGACCACGACTCCGTAGCACAATATCGCTTTCTCCTCCTACCCGACATAGACATTCCAATACTATACATAACTACATACAGATATTGTACATCTAGACCAGGAGGGGGTTGTTATGAGACTTGGCTACCATAGACTAGCTACTACTACCCGGTAGACACAAATATATGCATGAGTTCTATATCGGTTCTTGAATACAGATGGCTAGGTTTACTTTCCTTGGCATTACTTGCCATGTCTTGACTTCCCTTGGACGTAAATGTTTCTTTTCTTGAACATTATTGCATTGAGTGAAGTTAAAGTGTGCAAAGACTGAGCTTCTTTCCTTCCCTCGTCGGGGGATTCAAATGAAGTCAGACAGCAATAGAGAACAGGTATATTTCCAGGATGATAGTAGCAATAAACCTATCTCAATCCTCATATTATATGTATTCGTTTCCTAGTCCCTATACGCGTGTATCTTAATATTATTACCTGTATTATCACTAAATATACATAGATTACCTTCCCTTAGGATGCACAGGTCGGAAGTATTGATTTCGGAGCTAAGACATCCAGTTTGGTGTGAAAGGAGATATTTGTTTTAAACTTCAGTGTATCATGTGCAGAAAGTCTAGATCTTTGACCTTTGCCAATAAAATCGTTTCGGCACATCAGATTACAGAGAAATATGGTCGCAAGACATTGTATCAGTACTACGGTATTTAAATCTCTAGCAGAGCTAGCCAACGGCCAACCACTTTATGCATGCATTGTATGTGTGTCTTCGTGGTAAAACAACCTTTTTTGCATCGTTAGCTCTATTCTACTTCTTTCTCTAAGTCTTTAGAATGTCTTTCCCTTTTGCTTTCTTTGCTTCGTTGACTTTAAAGCATTGCATGACCAACTGGATATGTTATTCAATGAATGTAAAGATAACCCTTCTTTAGATAGTTTCCAACTAGTAGGTAACTTCAAGGACTGTAATCCGATTTCAACTCCTTAACCATTTCCAATCCTACAATGTATAGTGGTCATTTTTCTCAACTTCAGTCACTAATGGTTTGTATAGGAATAAAATTAAGTACCTACATTTGATGTCTGCATTTCTCTTATATCTGTATATAAGTCTTTCTGTGACACATAGATACTTGAAGCGGACC
>JABASH010002456.1:0-20061 GCA_019776445.1 Tomocerus maximus
TACATTATATAGTAGAAGATTACGCATGAAAAGTAATTTACCCTTGGAAGAGTCGATGATTGCTGTAAGATGAGTTTTAAATAGTAGACATATAGTAGGATCATATGACTAGGTTGTTAGATATTGAAAAAAGGGTCTTGGTACATCATGGGTAGGTATTGAGTGTATCTCTGGAGTCTGGGTTGACGAGACATAGTAAATCTAGGAGTGAAGTAACACAGACGGGATTTAACCGTTCGGAGTGTGGAAACGCTGTTTGTACTGAGACAGTACATGTTGGAGATGTACATAGAGAGTGTGGGTATGTCTGGGAGGATTGTTGAGTATAAGAGGATAGTCGTGGACTGCGGTTGTGTTAGTTTCCCTTGAGCCTCAACGGACGAACCAACTATCCTACTCATCCTCTGAGGATTCCCACGGTGCGCTGGTTCAGTTCCGTCGCTTGATTTCCCTTTTGGTATACGAACTCTACATGATCATCCCAATTGGAGAAGTCCTAAGTGTTGGAGAGAGATAATATAAGGATATCTGTAGCGAGTTAAAGAATCCGCCCGGATCAACTTGTAATGCAAGTTTAGATTTACTTATCTTGCATACGTAATCAGTGAGTGAGTATAGAAAGTGGAATCGACTGGAGAGACGTTGGCGATTTGATTAGTAGTACAAAGTTGGAGAGAACAACTTCAGACAGATTACATACAAGTTGTTTTGATAGAGAATCAAATCAGTTCAGTTCAGCAGTCCATTGAATCGAGATTATTACACTATTAGTACAGAAGGACGACTACACTCATTTGGCATACCGGAGGATCAACTTCATACAACAGATTAAATACCTTGGCTTTGTATGTATGGAGAATTTTATTTACCTGTAGACAACTGTCCTAACTGGTTCACTCCAAGCTCTGATTTTTGACTCAACTATTCCAGTGTGTGCGTTGTGAGTGTGAATAAATAGGATCAACCTGTATGCGGAGTTGTACCAATAATATGACCAGCATCCCAGAGATATTTCTGTAGCTAGCATCACATCTCTAGGGAAATAAGCCTTTTAGCAAGATTTCTAGAGAAAAGGTACAGCAGAAAAAGTGAGCATCATCAGACATACCAAAGGGACGCTTAAGACCAGAATTGAACTGAATCTCATCTGATGTAAGTTGATTTGATTCTCTGACTCTCGTTCTCGACTCGTCCAGTTTTTTATACCGATCCACAACGAAGGAAAGAATTGAGTCAGTTACTCTGGGCCTGTTCTCAACCTTTGTGCATCTGGAAGAACGCACAAACCTTAGACTTATCCTATACTATGTAACTCTATTGGATTCTACTCCTGAATATTGTGGAATCTCCCCTCATATTTTACAACCACATACCTACTGCCATTAATATACAAAAATTATCTCCTCTCAAGAATTGAAACTTGATTGAATTGATTGAACGCTCTCATCTCAACTACCCAACTTTACATATCGAAACTCAGTCACATTCAGGAGCAAGAAACCAAGATGAAGGTGGCTACTGCTGGCGGGGCAGATGTCCAAGTACAGGTAACAAGAATTCCTCATTTTTTCCCAACATAACTACTATGTAACTCCTTTTCTATAGACTTGTTACAACTATTTGCTAAACCTTTACTTCATACCTATACACATAAAAATCTATATACTTTGTTCCTAAGTCATTAGGAATTCCACCGAGGATTTTAATCTTGTAAAGAGATTTTTCAAGATTTTTAATTTTTAAATGGATCTGTATCTACTAATTGAAATCTTTTACGATTTTATCTGACCTCTAGTTCATGTTTTAAATTACCTTGTTCACTAAAAGACAAATATTATGAGCATTCCCTCTTTTTCCATGGGCAGTTTTATTTTTCTGCACAAGAAATTTTATTGTTAAACAATTATATTTTTCCCTGTAGATATCCAAGGGGTTTCACACTGCTCTGGAACAAAACAATCCTAGTTTGCTTCAAGATATCCTTAAGAATCGACATGTTGACTGGATGGATAAAGATGGACTGACGCTACTGCATAGAAGTGTAATGGCAGAAAGAATCGAATTTGTAAGTCCCATTTACTTGCTACATTAATCTCGCATCGGGTGTTTTCTAGTCACATTTTTCTGTAGAATTGATTGAAAATGGTGATACTTAATAAATACTCGTTTTCCCACTGCACTGACATTATAAATCTACAGAACCTAGTAGTCACATTTAGTAAAATCGGAAAGAAAATATCTTTGTGGAAGTTTCATCGCATTTTTAATAGACACACTAAAAATATTTTGTTTACCTCAGGGAATGATTTTATTTGAGTAAAAAAACTAGTTTTATAAAGCAAGAAAATGTTTTGGTGATTCTAGGTGAGACAATTGATATCGCTGGGAGCGAACGCAACGCTGGCCAGTCGTGATGGATGGTCCCCACTGCACTTAGCAGCCTTCACGGGGAATAATGATATTTTGCTATTTCTTTTGAAATCTTGTTCGGGAGGGCAAAATGATGAATGACGGAACCCGACTACTAGTCAAACTGATACCTACTATATTACATCATATCTTAGTATCAACAAATTAATTAATACATTCACATATGCTACAATGCTAATCGTTAGTAGATCCTATACAAAACGCCTATCAGGTGTGAAAAGACTATGAAATGCGGCTTAGTTAGTTAGTAATCCACGATAATTGCAAATATAATTAAGTATCATTAGTTTAAGTACACATAATTGTTATTTTCTGTATAGGTACACTGAATTTTGCACACAAACAAAGTATAGAGACAAGACGAGATACTTTTACACTCACTAAATGTGTGTGTTGGTGGAAAAACAAATAAAACATACCTCAAGTATTACATACACTTATAGTAAATTTTACACACTAAAACTAACAACAGTACACTTGAACGGAACTATCATAATGAGAATGTTATTCTTATTTAGTGAATTTAAATTAGATTTATTTTAATTGTTATGTACGTGTTTGTGTTATGTAGGTGTGTATGCACTGTAGCATATAAAAATTATCATTATCATTGCGACAATTGAAAATCAATCTATTTTGTTGGCTCATCAAAATATGTACGTTTACGTTTTGTTATTTCTTCATTTTAAATCATTACTTTGAGTATGTGTATAGCGTAGTGTGTCAATTGTGTATGTAAAAGTTTATTATGACAGTGTAAGTTATGTACAAATTAATTTCGTTTTGTCGTATTATATACAACGTACCTTCAATCTTTTCACTTTAAATTACACAGAAAATGTTTCATTGTTAAAAGTTTAAAAGAAATTATTTATTATTCTTAAAAACTGTATTTATGATTACACGCTAATTATTAGTCCAGAAATTATGTCCTTCCCATGTATTTTCATTTCATGATGCGATTTCCTCGAGAGTTGAAGATTAAATAGCTTAATGATTTACTAATAAATATCAATAATTAACCAATTTAAATACTCGACCGAAACGTACTGAGCTAATAAATCGAGTTTCATTCAGAAATAAACATTACCTTCATAAAAATCATTCTTAACATCATAAACGAGAAAAGAGTATCCGAGATAAATTCCTGAATTTGAAAACATCTAAACATCCTTTCTTTTGTTCTTAAGAAAAATTCCGAACTCCTTCCCTCAAATATTTGGAGTCATACAAACAAGTCTATAGAATTCATTTCTACATTTAGCCTGGGTTTATTTATATAATAAATATAAAATTGTATACAAGTCTGAACAAAACGGCCGGAGAGGGAAAACATCAGTCAGTTGGTGTATGAAAGGAATAAAGGAATTCCTCTCATTGAACTACATAATATAAGTTAATAGTGAATATGCCTGACATAATATACTGATGGAAGAGTTAGGGACTGAAGGCCAAGTCATTAAATAAGTCGACTGGCAAAGCAAGGGCTTCAAAAATCTTAATTCTTAGCCAGGATTTATCTTTTGCGTAGAGCAATAAGAGATCGGATCTTTCACTTTCTTCATCTGATCTCATCTCGGTAGAAGCAATGAGTTCGCATAGTCAGCATTATTCTAATCGTCAAAGGAAAGGAAAGGTCTTGGTTTCCTCTCGAAAGGTTCCTTCCCTTCACCTCCTTAAGGTTCCTCACCATCCCTCAGTTCAACCAGTTCAACTTTTTTCCCTTGAAAAATGCACCCATACAATTATATACATGTTAATATAAACTTATATTATAAATAGTATAACCTATGAACATTATCACCAAACACGGCAGATCAGGCGAAGACAACCTTATAGAGCTCATTACGGGACAGTTAACTAATATTATATATTTCCAGTCCATGTAATATCTACTATATAGATCAGACATATAGAAATGTATATTAGAAAACAGGGTTGTCTAAATTTTTACAGAAAACTTGCCTTGCCTCGCCTAAGAAAAGTACCTACTTACTACCTGCGGCATATCTAATACTTATGAAATTGTAAGAAAATTCCACGACTCACTCTCATCCTTATTAACGAAGGTTAATCCTGATACGCATGTACATATAGATTTGACAGTCTATCCCTTTCCACAGAAAAGAATCTATTCATACTCAATTGGTTTGTCAGAAAGAGGTCCTTTAACTCAAGTTTCCCTTTGCTTTGGTACGTGTTCAGCTTCTAACTTAAGGTTTCCGTTTCGGATCTGTCTACGCATTGAAATATTGTATGAAATACTTAAAGAAACAAGTCTTAAGATATAGTCAATGCAATTTCGTAATACAGGGTGCATCCCTTAGTGCAGTAGCACAGAGAACTGAAGGGACCCTGTAGAGTCGACTTAAAGGATGTTTGCTACGGGTAAACCAGAAGTTCTCGTTCAACTTCTTCGTCCCATCCGTCTTTGCCCTTTTCGTCTCCAGCAGGAGAGTTCATTTATATTATCCGTCTTAAAGAATATAGTAAAAGCTACTCACCAACAACGAGCTATGCAAAAGCTGCAGCAATGAAATGCACTACTGGATGAACTATACTTTTATATACTGTGAGAACATAATACTAGTATTATGGATATACACGGCAGGAGTAAATGAACCACTTTCTATAATATATACCACGGAGATGATATGATATGCGTAACTGGTCCTAATATTATGTAAGTTAATATTATACCCACATGTACATAAGTAGTAGCAATGATTTACTAGCGTTTAGGTGATTAGTAGACTGGCTGGTTTGGTATCCACTATAAAGTCTGATAGAGTCTCTATATTCTCTGATGTATAAGCAGGAATTTTTCTCAACTGTGAATAAAGCCTCCTCCTTTTCATCCCCAACTTGCCTTGTTTGCCTTCGAGACGAAAGTTTTTGAATGAAACTGACTGACCAGATGCATAACAATTCTTTATCCTACGCAGCGTCTTCACTTAGACACTACTATTTATAATACAGGAGTAACAGTATACATATATTATCCACTGTAATAATAATCTAGTACAGATATAATGTACATTCTATAATACATCTATCCTTTAATAATCGCTCTATTGAAAAAAAATCAGTTCTTATCTATACTTGACTTTAATCGACTATTTTCCCTCCCGGCCGATTGTTCCTGTTGCCGTACTTTTAATAAATGCTACCGAATCTGTCAGAGAATAACTTTATGAAAACCACCCAACGCTGGATAGTGGATACTGATTTATTTTCTGTTTATTACTTTCATTTTAACTTCAGTGAATCCATTTTGTACTACTACATCTGTTTTTCTGGTTTTTCCTTCAATAACATTCAACTATCTTAAAATCTTTACGAACAAAAGCATCTCTTTTTAATGAATTAGTGATTTTAGTTTCATTTGTACTTATAACTAAGTATATTGTTTCAGTGTTTTTTTTATGTAATTTAATTATTTTCTAAAGTTTTTATACAACTTCGGCCATACGTAGTGTTCCATTTACATTTCATTACTCCTAGTTTTGACATTATCTAAATGTAGCCAAGAGTTATAGTATGCGTACAAAATGACCTAACTCTTTTTGACATGTAAATGTAATTGGCAAAGCAGGTTGGCAGGAAAAGATACTTGATATCACATATGATTCATTTCTTTTTTACTTTACCAGTTTGCCACATTTTTAATATGACACCAAGAAGTTATGCGTGAATGAATGAATTCGCTTTTGCACGCATGCATTGCAAGGATGAGTGCAAGTCAAGCCCAGATAGCTTAACAATCATTGTATTATTACATAGGAATGTTAGGTAAATATCATAGGGTAAGTATTGTAGTGAAGTCAACATACTAATAGAAAATACCAGTTCAGATTTCTGTAGTAAACAGACAAATGGCTAACATAACATAATAGTTATGACTGGCTTTGTAAAACTGTCCGTGGCTAAAAGATAGACTGTCTATACTTGTACCTAAATCTTCATGGAATATTGCTTATACTTACCTTTTCCATTTAAACCGAATGTACAATGCTCAATATATAGAAAGGAATGCAGACAAAGGTTAAGTGAGATAGAAATAGTTATTGCAATTCACCTTTAAGAGTGAGTGACTAACTTTCACTGGATCTTATGATGTAATGCTTTGAAAATGTGTAGCCACAAATGAAAATAACTCTCAACAAAGACAAACTTCTCCTTCAACATGCATCGCTTTGTTATTGTGCTCTGTCAATTCCTCTACTATACACACTCCATATCTCGGGTATACGAAATAATTGTTCATTATAACTAAAACCGACTTAGAAATTAGTTGACATTACCTCAGTCATAAGTTCATAAGTGTAAACAGTCTACATACAGATACTACTCTCTGATATCAACATGTCATTAGTAAGTCATTAGTGGATGTCATAAGTAGTAATATCAATTTGGAGGTTTATCATGAAACTCTAGTAAACATTACATACTCTCCCTCTAAAACACAACATCTAATACTAGTAGCCTTTCTGTGCAATGTCAATTATTATATTAGGTCTATATTGCTGGGCACACAAATTAATTAAGTTGACATTACGGTTTTAGTTGCAATCATCAGAAATTTTATGCGATCGCTAGTAACAATCTGTCTGTCTGTATATCCGTCCGTCTGTGGTCAAAAGTATTACAGTACCCCAACTAGTGACGCGTTGTTATCTATCCTGCGATGATCGCAAATCCTTTACTATGGTTTATAAATATTGAAACAGTCCACTACTCTATTTACAAAATGAGTAAAAAATCTTTGTAAAATGAATAGTTAAATGTACCATTTCTTATGCAACCACTTACTATGATTTTTTGCCCCCTTTTGGTTAACCAAATAGTATTATGTTTAGGTACTAAAATTTCTTGCAGATTATAGTGAATGTAGAATCTATATATTTATAACATCAACTCATCACTTAATCTTTATGTAGAAAGCCTCAGTTTCTTTTAAGGATACTATGCATAAATTCCCACTGGTTTAATTAACTAGATAATGTAGTACACAGAGATATCATTATTCTCTTTCTAAACAGAACGCATGTACTGAATATTTTTTGCCATAAGATCATAGCCGAATCATTCGGTTAAAATTGAGATGGTTTTATATGAAAAGATCTATTAAAACGTGATATTTTGAAAGGTGGGATACGATGTATCCTTATCGTGATGAGTGGTATTAGTGGTATAGGAGTTGAAGGCAGGATGGGTTGCATAAGTTGGGTTTTGCGATGAAATGCCTTTTTCTTGCAAGTTGTAGTAAGCCGTAGTATAAAGAGTGAAGGTTATGTCTGATATTATAATGATAATGTCTATGAGTATATTTTGTGATGTAAATTGTTATGTCGGTGTTGTGTGAGTATCTTGTCCTGTCTTGTCCAATTCTGTCGTAGGCCTATACAAACTATACTATCTTGACTTAAACGTATCTCTTCTTTGTAAATATTTTTCCCACGGCCTCTCTTGAGGGGGCTTCCACATCTCCTTACACACATTCAGACTGGATTGAATTTGGTGTTGGCTTTCCTTTGGCCACAACATCTTTTTCTTTACAAGCTCTAACCAAATCTAACATTGTATACCATCCCTATATACACTATCATATACATTATTTAAGTACCCTATATAGTGTTACAATGATTATATAGGAAATGTATGAAAGTATATTAGATTATATGATGTAACTTTTTATATAGTAAATATGGTAAACAGTTACTATTGTTGTACATAAATATAATATTCTCATGACATTTCTATTGGTTAGGTAAGTGCATTAGATGTTGGACTAGGTTCTACTATAATAGATAAGTACTTATTATGTGAGTACCCTTAGTTTTGCATTTTAAGGTACAGGGACGGCAAGTTAAGTCCAAGGAAAAAGTTGAACTCAGCGCGTCTCCCTTTTGGTTGGATGGGAAAAATGAGTTGAGAAGAATCTCATTCCCATGTATCTGAATCTATGTTAGTTATACCTGCTGATATACATATTTATGTAGAAAATTATTTATGTTATCTACGGATATTTCTCTGTGTGTACAATCTCTGAGTAAATATATCTCGGTGCACTCCCATACTTTACATAACAGAGAGACCTTGCTTTTTCCTTGACTGTTAAGTCATAATGAGCATTTAGTAGAATATGCATATAAATATTTCTTTCCCAGTCTTTACTGGTTTACTATATAAACGCACCTTTACCTTATAAATACTCATTCTCACCATCGTCTCTTAAACTAACTTACACACAGAACAAAACGGGCCGGCGAGACTTGTGGAAATGAAAACGAAGATTTCACACAATGCCCACATCACAATAGAATACCTTCGGTTTTGTTCAATTGAATCTTATTTACACGCTATGCTCATGTTTTGGTTTTGGTTCTTTGCATTGCTAAAGATTTTTTTATTTACCAACAGGACTCAGTGTTAACTTGCTTTCCTGTTCTTCCTGTGAGAAAATAAAAAGATGCAACAACACACTGCAATCTTGCTAGTGCAACGTTGTTCTTCCAAATCTTTAGACGCATGCGAAATATAATTATTTCTTTACTATATCAATTTTTTTAGTAAGTGCCATTTGTATATATAGATGTAGGAATTTCTGTTATGTCATGCTAAACGAGATGTAGGTTGTAGTTATTTGTTGGTCTTAAAGAAGAGAAAATCGTGAAAAGCAAGGTTTATGGGCAAAGGTAAAGACGCCGAGGTGAGGACAGGAAAAGAATTCCGCCCTTTTGTGGGATACCAAATACTTTCAGTTCCCAAAAATCCTTCTTGGGAATTTTTCTGAGATAAAGGCATATTTTAACTGATGTGAATTATGTTTCGTTCACATCAGAATTGAGATGCCCTCACCTACAAAAGATATACCCACCACAGATATAAGTAATACTATCTGTGAGATATGGTTTTGTGGTATTGTTACATAAACCTTTAAGGTCCTAGTAGGTACTACCTTAAATTTTTGTTTGTTTTCATGAAATTACTTCGGAGAAATAATTTAATAACAAAATGTCTAAGTAAGGATGAGTAATCTATATATGAGAATTGGATCTTACTTTCGTTTTTTGAATTCCTGTCCCTGAGTTGTGAATTAAAACGCATGGAGATTAAAGCCAGGGAAAGTTTATAGAAAAAGAATCTTCTGTGATAAGTACCTAAGTAAGTGATGTGAGTGGATTGCTTTGGATTGAGATAAACGCTACTAATTCTCCAACTATTACATACACATGAGTAATTTTTTCTCAGGATTTACTTTACACTTAGACTGTGTTCTGTAATGTGTGTAATGTAGTCAGGTACCTACCTACCTCAGAACAATGAAGAGGAACTCCTCATGCAGACAAAAATGAAAAGAAAGAGGAGACCGCTAGATAGTGGACTCAAAGGAGAACTGCTCGGGACATGTCACGAGTTAAATTCATCTTAATCTTATCCCACACTTGGGAAACACAAAACTTGTGCACTTGGCCAGATTTCGTAGATTTCCTTCGGCCAAAACTCTCAAACCAAAAAACACAAGATCATTTCGTGCCACGCCAGGCCAGAACAAACCAAACTGGCAATTTTTTACTATCTCATTGTTATCTTACCTTATGTCTTGAGTAGATAATGATTATTTGACAACTCACAAGAATTATTGCCGAGCCAGAGCGCTGCCATTCAATCCAGGAATTTTAAAGACGTGCTGTAATAGACACATTAAATATCTCGCACCATAAATCAACAATCATGTACCTTTCTTACACACATAAACACAACTTTGCACACAGATCGCAAATAATATAAACAAAACTTATTATTTTTAATTATACTATTAGCTTTTAAACCATTTAAACCTTAAACGTGCAATGCGCAATCTGTTCTCCACAGAAATAATATGCCTGTCCATATGTACCAGGAAATATTCTGGCCCAGGTGGAGTTACTAATCAGACAATTGCTAAATCTTTGATCCGACTATCTATCTCAATATAACGTGTAGGTACGCACAAAAAATTTAATTATTAAACCAAGAGTTTTCTGATTTTCTGCAACTAAGCAGAGGTTGCGATTTGAAACTTGTAAAACCAAAACTTAAAATTTATTTTATCGATACGCTATACAGTCTGTAGTCTCTGTAGTCTGTTTAGAAACTCGACTTGACATTTTTTAAAACATACTTGGTGTATTAACACTTTACTACTATCTATCTTACTTAAGATTATAAATTCATATCAAACTATCAAATATTTTAACTTGGTTCAATTTCCGACAGAATTCAATGTGCATATTGAAGATATTTTATTGCGTAGACACAAAATAAGTTTTAAATTCCATTATTGGTCAACAATGATACTTAATGTAATACTTTGTCTTTCCATATTTGAATTAGGTCTTCGGGAGTGTAGTTGTGAACTGCGATCATATATTCTGTCCATTCAATGGTCTTGACGAATGGTTTCCATGTAGCATTTTTCAGCATAACGAAGTAATCTGAATGAGTAGGGTTTATTTTGAGTTTAAGGGCTAAAATTCCCAAGTAAACATCATCTATATACAAATGCTTTGTAAACAATGAAGCGTATACAAAATCTATCACAGTCGACTTGGATAAAAGAGTGGCCATTCCAGGAATATACGGTGGAAAGTAATTAAACGGGTAAAGTGACAAAGGCAAATACCATTGACTATCTATGATAAAAAAGAAAACCATAATTAGTATCTGTTGAATGCAATTAGTATAAAAACAATATTATTTTGTGACATACTTCGTCCATATTGATTTCTCATAGGGCTTCCTTCGATGATCACCTTTCCTAAAAAGAGTTGCTCTTTGTGCAACTCGTTACCGTTAAAACTTTTCAGGGATTTATTTTTATCACTACTTGAATGTTTATCTTGCAACTCTGGGAAGTTGAGTTCGTAAGTCATCGGGTTTCTTAAGTATAACAGAAGATTTTTCAATGAAATGAACATATCATCATCTACTAAGAACAAATAGCGGAAATCACTGCAAATTTCTTTAGCCCAACGAAAAGCACTGATAGATTTGTAAGTATTATTGTTATAAGTGTCTTTGAATGTTGCTGATATCAAATCATGATGCATTTCAGATTCTAGATCGATTTGTTCCTTTATCGTTAGCCGGTCAGAGGCAGACTCATTCTCTGGTTGTCCAACAATAAAAACCAATTTAGTTGGCAAGTCTTCGGAAAAAGAGTTAATTTTGAGATACAAAGGATGACCCCATGTTGAACGAACTGCAGACCGTTTTTCGAAATTCAACACAGCGGATTTGACAATTATCAGGAGACCGATTGGACGGGAGCATCCAGAGTCGGCTCTTTTCACAAATTCTACCACTGAATAAAGCTTATTAGTTGGGGCTATCATCAATTGTTGTTTATTTGATACATTCAGCAAACTCTCCAGATACCTCAAGAAAAAAATATTCATAGTTAGCAAATAATTATTTCGCAATTAAGATTTTCCTTCAATTGATTGCCTTTGATATCTGATGTGTCTTATTCCAAGATTTTGCTTGAAAATTCTGGATTTTATCCCTAAACAAACCAGGACATCATTCTACAGATAGTATAGCCATAATTGTAATATAAAAATATTATGAGATAAGTATACTTGTAATTCTGAATGAATTTAGGGAAGTCTTCAATATTCTCCGGGTATTCAAAAGCTGTGTTGAAATCCTTTTCGAAAGGTCTGTGGAAAATGCCGAAGAAGAAATGGTCGTATAGGATGACACAAGCAAGTATCACAACCCCAGATGTCCATAGTTTGGTCCGAGACACTCGTCGACAGATATTTAGGTTCACAAAAGTTGCACAAAGTGAATTATCGTATAAATGAGACCACGGTTTGCTGTGGAGGAACAATTTACTTTGAATTTTCATGATGTCAAGTTTATGATTCTATTTATTTATATACTTATTGAGCAATCGTCGACAGCGTGTGTCCCAAATTCACAATGCACCGGCTTATAATATTACACTAATTTGCACATTCTTGCTAGACAGGTGCTCGCTCATGTTTAATTTTGCAAATATTGTAGATTATTTTAATGCGATTTTAAATATTGAAATATAAGTATTATAGGTTCTCTTTTTTCTTTTGCTGACAATCCACACCTACCACTACAACACTCATGATGATATTCTTGTGGTTTTTGCACTAACTCCTGTTCGATGTCTTTTGTTGTCGGCTGGGACAAGAATTATACTCAATTACTAATCATGTAATGTAACTTTTGTTTACAAGGAAATGTTATCTGCTTACTTCATCGTAAGACTGTACATGACATCCAAAGGATTTTGTAATACAATACATGCACATTCTTATCAGGTTACTGGCTAAGTAAGTGTCAAATTATTGTACGCTCGACAAAAAGATGGGTATCGTAAATGTATCGGGTTTCTATTTTTTATCCATTTCAAATCAATAAATCTTGGCTTGGTGATACTCATGAGGATGACTCATGTATTTTCAGAGTTGATAATAATATCTGGTTTTATTACTAAATAAAGTACTAACCAGAGACTAACCACTATTATCTATGAGTTGTTTTCCAGAGTAGATGTGCAGAATTGTTTTCATGAATTGCATGTGCCAAGGATGTCCCTTTAAAGTTTATCTCCCGTGTTAATTTATTCTGTATAAACGACATTATGATGATTTTTTACAAACCAAGGAGTTAATGAGATACACACAACTCATTCATACGCATCGTTAATAATTTTACTGCATTATTTTTGTTCATTATTGGTAGCCCCAATGTGGCTGTAAAATACCTTGATGTATATTATGCTAATATGGGATTTCCACTAAATCCATCAGTATTAATTAAGAACGGTTAACTATGAGACAAACACATTCACTCGATAATTAATTTAGATTAATGCGTAAAGATCAATTCTTTGTTGAAACCATCCATTTTTGCATAGGTCACATCATATAGGTTCCATCCTGAAGAGTGAAGACATATTGCACATTGCACTCTCCGCAGCAGATTGCAGGTCTTAAATAACTGCTATTTCAATAACAGATTTTGTGATTACATCTTTAGTCATTTCTTTGTAGTGTTTACCATTTCTTAGCTATATATATATTTACCTGCGTTTAAACATCATTTTTAAAGAACGAATATTATTTCCTATCATAACATTCATAAGTAAGTCAATGCTATAACGAGTTAATACCTGTGCTGATTGTGCCTTATATACATAGTATTGGCCCAATCTTAAAATTATGAATAATATTATAATCGTAAATTCGTAAACTTGCAAGTGTGGGACAAAAACTTGTAAACCGCTTTTCATAAGACACTACTACACAGTACACTTACTAATTTCTACACTATGTTGCTAATAAATGACTTGAGATAGACATAAATTACCTCAAGTAAAATCTGCAAGAGGAAATGGCAAATGATATTATATAATAATTATTTTTAAGATATATTTCATTACCATTTAACGCACAGTTCAGTTGGTATAAGTTTATCAATACGATAGTTTGTGGCTGGACAGCAATTGGTGTACCTGATGAGACTTTTAGCCAGACCATGTAAGTAGTAGATTATTTTTAGATGTATAAAACGAGTCTAAATGTTTTAATTGGTGAGAATTATAACTGCATGGCTTACAAAAACCGTCCGAGAGTAAAGCTCATCCAATACATTCATGAATTCAGATTGCAAACAATAATTTATTTAAATAAGAGGACCATTGTTATTTCAGAATATTACCGTCAGCAACAGAGTAGAGGTAGATTGCGAATTGTAGAGTCATAACTTTCACGAAAAAGTTAGTTAAGAATGCAGATTAATGCAGAATATAAGATTAGTACTTCGTAGAACGAAAACCTACGTAATTTCCAAGTACGCTTACAAATTGTATACTGCACAGGAAAAATGAGGTGAGAGTTTTTGAATGAGTTTTAATTGTTGTTCGGAAAAGATGCCTAATTTATCCATAGGAAATCCCGATGCACAAACTACCGGAATTCCTGTCAACTTTAAGGAGCAGTAAAGAGAAAAACGACTATGCACTCCTGGATATTTTATGGTATTTAAATTAATGTGAGCTCTGGTCTTAAAAGAATAGTAAAGCTATGCCTACAACTGTTAAAATGATGGAGCATATAAATATCTAAAAGGTTTTATATAGCAGTTTAATTTCGGATGAGTCCATTTATGTCGGTTCTGGGAAAGTCCCTCGCCCTAAGTCAGATTGCAAAGTTTGATAAGACAAAACGCTACGTTGTATTTGAGTAAAAACATTAACCCATAATACTGTAGGTAGCAATGTCGTAGTATCAGTAATATAAAATTAATGACAATGACTGTGCTGAGTCAAATTGTATACACAAAAAAGTACTTTCTTACGATAATTCATCGAGAAGGTTATTTCAGGAATCAATTTATTTATTTCAACTTGAATTTGACTGGTATTCACATAGGCGTTTTGTATTTTGTATACATGAATGTGTATCTGTTTGTGTACTTTACCAATTATTACGAATACCAGTTAACATATTAAGGTTACAATAAGTCTTTTAACACAGACACATATTCAGTGTTGTTGAAAAGAGTAAGAAAATGCAAAATCACTGGATCTTACTGTTTAATAAATACTATTCGCTAACAATTATTGTTAAACATCCTGAATGTATTTATGTTTTTGTCACAAAGCAACCTCTTCACGATCATCTTCACTTAAATTAGTAAATATATAAAATTAAATAACCCTGTTTTTGAGATACAAGCTGTTATTTATACATTTCACGGGACCTCTGCGAAATAGTTTCTGACTTGGGAATTCTAAGATTCAGTCAGACACCCATTTTTTGACTAATTATTTCAGAAAGAATATTTTTCTTAGAAAAATTCCATATCTTTTCAAGTTTTCACAAATTCCCTAACATCTAAGATCTGAAACGGATTTAGTCAAGAAATTAATGTCTGATTAATATCTAGAAATTTTCCCGGTGAGAACAATATAATTTTAATTCATTGTATTCCAAATTAGGTACCACACCACACATCATTGAGTCGATATCCTAGATCTGCTTCTACTGCTTGGAATTTTGGGAGTTAGAATTATTTTGTTCTTGGAATCTATTATTTAAAGGATTCATGAGCATTGCAATACAATTTGATTTTTACCTGCCTAATAATTAGTCATCTTTTCCTTCACCATACAATAAAGTAATCTTGCTACAAACTAGAATTAATATGGCAAGATCATAATTGTATCAGTTTTTGTTTATAAATTAGGTTTGTCATTAACATTTTACGTTAGGAAATGGTATTATATACATTTTATATATTTTTTAATATTCATAAATAAAAAATAGCAACTTCGTTTATACTTTAACACGACAAAAACGTGTAGAGCTTAATTTTTTTATTATTACGTACATTTTTTAATTTTAACTTCTATTTTCAAAAAGAAAGTGTTGCACCACCGATTTATTCGGATTTATTTCCCTTAGTCGACTAGTTTTACTAACATTAGTGTTCAAGTCGCAGTCACCAACTTCGAAATGTATTTAGCTGACAAAAGAATGTAAACGTATAGATTTATAAGTTCTATATCTACCTAGATTAATAGTTATAAGAGAATTGTTTGCAGGTAACAATTGTTAAATGGAATTCTTGAAAGTTTATCCATATATATATAGTCTTAGTCTATTTTCAGTTACCAAAGTTAGCCTAACATCAATATAGTCAGAAAGCCAAAGCTGTGTTGTCAATTAAAGTCTGTTTTCTATCTATTTATATATTTCCAATGTCTTTTTGGAGATTCCAGTAGTCACGCAGTTCATCTGCAGAGGAAAGTCCATGCATAGCAATGACATTATCATTATTAGATGAATAACTCAACGGTTGCTGAGTGTAATTTTCAGGTTCTTCAACATCAGAAGTACATTTCCCACCCACATCATGACAAACATGGAAGAAATTCGAATTAATAGGACGAATATTCATTTTGTAGGCCAAAATTCCCAAGAAGACATCGTCGAAACGGAAATGATGAGTAAAAAACGAAGCGTAGTAAAAGTCAAAGAGAGTTGACTTTGACATTATTACTGCTGCAGCTGGAACATACGCAGGAAACATATTGTACGGGTACTCTTCCAATGACAAATACCATTTTGAACCTAAACACAAAAATAAGATGTCTTTCATTATAAAAATTATTGGATTTCGGGGGGAAGATTCTCTATACATCTATTTTCAATCTTAATAAAACAATTTTTACTTTTGTATCTTTTGGGCCGAACTAATAAAACTCTCCCTCCATAGAGTTTGACATCTTCTGAGTTTCTTTTCTCCAGTTTCGCAGGCACCTGAGATCCTTGTTCGATGTTTCCATCAACAACTCTATTTGTATTATGAAGGTCTGTGTGTAGGTTGTTGGGATATCCCGTTGGGTTTTCGATGAAGCGAATGAGATTTTTTACCGAAATGTACATATCGTCATCTATGAGAGAAGCGTATTTGAAGTCGGAACATATTTCCACAGCCCATCGTAAAGCTACCATGGCTTTGATTGTATTATTTTCGTACGAATCGATGAAATCGAGCTGAACGATATCGTCGAATTTTGTCATTTCCTCGTCTAAAGTCTTCTGTGACTTTTCGCTCAGCTGATTTGTTACTCCTAAAAGAAAGACTAGTTTGACAGACAGTGGTCGAGGGTTGACACGATCCGAAGGCCTTGTCCCACCTTGGGTTTTGGGAAAACCGCTTTCAGTTTCTATGATCGGACTTTGTCTATTGTCATGTGGGATTGCCGTAGATTTGACAGAGGAGGATGTTGAGGATTGTGAAGACGAAGATTTTGATTCCGGAGCATGTCCTTCAAGATTATTGGAAATACTTTGCAGATAGTTAGGATCACCCCAAGTGGCTCTGATTGCAGCTCGGTTCTCAAAATACGTTGGTGCAGATTTGACTAATATTAAGAGATCATATGGACCCGGGCAACCTGCATTTGCAGTCCGAAAATATTTTGGGGTGGAGTATTTGTGATTGATGGGAAGATGTTCCACTGGTTCTCCATTTCTAAGAACAAAATTGAAAATTAAGGTCAACAGCCAATTAAATATAATAATTTCAGGATTGATTGTTATAATTACCGAAATTTTCTAACGAGATCCGAGAAGTTGTCAACTTCCAAAGGGAACTTGAATTCGCTGGTGAAGTCCCTCTCGTAGTACAGACGCACGACACCGAAACTATCAATAAAAACAACGAGGAAGACAATAATACAGAAGCACCAAGCCCATTTGACTCTTTTCTCTCGGGTCAGCCAGCGTCGTAAGTGATTTAATTTAGGGGACATAACTTGCGAGCGTGATCGCTTTCGTTGCCTTTGTCTGCCGCCGGCGTCGTCGCAGGGTTGCGGGGAGAACTTGACTCCAGTCAAGTCGAATGGGAAATGCAGCACCAAAATATTCTCCAGCTGAGCATTTACGTTTCCATGAGTAGTTTACCTATTTGGGTCAGGCCGTGTTCTAACGACAATGGAGTCCAGTCCAGTGACCAAATAAAGAATTCACTCCACTCATTTCACTCAAAATCATGGAAATTCGCACACAATCAGTGTCACACATCTGGTCTGGCCTAGCTAGTTATTAGGGTGCCAATGCCAATGCTAGTTGTCGTTGCCGGATTGAAAACGGAAAATTTAGCACAGCACCCGTCAATTCCCTATACTCGTAAAAATTCCTCCTTAAACCGAGGGAAAGCACTGGGATATTCGGCATTTCGTATTAAATATTTAAATTGCTTCATATAGAATTCATATGGGGAACTCCAATATCTCGGTACTAGTTGAACTGAAACTCAAACAGGAATTTGCATTCACGTATAATAATATTAAGGTAAACTTTTTACGGTTAGCTATGAGGGAACATCAAGCGCAAAAATAGTAATGGGGTTTCTTTATGAAATCCACCAGCAACAATTGATTTCAGAAAGAGTTACGCCAACATCTCTGCCAGCAATTTGCATTGGATAATTCTGGCAGGAATTCCTAATGCTGGTTGTAATTCCTAATGCTGGCTGGAATTCCTAATGCTGGCTGGAATTCCTAATGCTGGCTGGAATTCCTAAGGCTGGATGGAATTCCTAATGCTGACTGGAATTCCTAATGCTGGCTGGAATTCCTAATGCTGGCTGGAATTCCTAATGCTGGCTGGAATTCCTAATGCTGGCTGGCATTCTTAAAGCTGGCTGGAATTCCTAACTTTGGCTGGAATTCTTAACCTTGGCTGGAATTCCTAATACTGGCTGAAATTACTAAGTAATGCTGGCTGGGATGCCGAATGCTGACTGGAATAACTAATTAATGCTGACTAGAATTACTAATTAAAATTAATACTAGCTGGAATTCCTAATGCTGGCTGGAATTACTAATGCTGGCTGGAATTACTATATAGTGCTGGCTAAAATTCCTAAAGCTGACAGGAGTGTTGGCGGAACTCTTTATGAAATCAATTGCTTCTGATGGAGTTCTTAAATCAACTTCGGTATCTACTATTTTTGTACTTAATCTCCCCTCATAGTTAGCTTTTAAGTTAAGCCCAAGCAATGCATAACCGAGAAAAGCTACTCCAGCATTCACCCAGTTCCATAATTTCATTGTTTATTACATTACATTTGCCTACAGAAACTCCTATCACTCATATAAAACCAATCGAACTATGCATGCAGGCACAAAACCACCAAACCCTCCGCTACATTTTTAAAGCAGCTTCCACCTAAAGTCAGCAAAAGAGTTTTGATATCAAAGAATAGTACTACTGGTAGTAATAATAGTAATGTAGACTACATGAGCAGGTAATCTAATTCCGCACTAAAAATTAAACAGTAAATAAACCATGTTTATTAGGAAAACAACTTTGGCTAAACTTCTAAATGTATAATTTCTTTCGCCGTCATTTTATATTCATGCAGGGGAAACAGTGCTTTACTTATACCATATAATATTATATACTAGAACATATCACTGCTTCAATTCATATTTTTCCAATAAAGCTGAATTTCGCTGGTTCCGGTATATCGATTTACAAGTGTATCTTATTCTACTCTGGCTGACCAGCAGACCAAAACTGTATATTGGTCAATAACTAATAACTTCAGACACAAAAAAATGTCAATACAATTTTAAATATCAATTTAATCATGAATTCATGATTTACCCACAAGAAATGATGTCAAAAATTACTATAAGAATTCGATAATGTAGTAACGGTCCATATAAAAGTTTTACTATGTCCATGCTAGTTGACAGTAAGTATCCATTGATTGGGTACATGTCGAATATAATAATATATATCTATAGCATGATAATGTACTCACGCTCTCGCTATTGTATTGTATATGTACAAAAAATATTTTGTATAATTTCAAAATTGTATGAAGCTGTAGATACAGTGATACAACTACCTATACAACATACAACTGATAAATACTTACAAGATACAAGTTCAAATGTCTCATATCAAATATTTATGTTTGTAAATGAATATCTGTTCCTTTCCTGAATGGGTGATCTACTTTCAATTATGTATGTATTTAGACAATTCTCTCGAACAACTATATTTATTTGGCTGATTC
>JABASH010002457.1:0-20058 GCA_019776445.1 Tomocerus maximus
GAGGTACTACACTTTGAAATCGGTTCCCCCGAAATGGAGTTATCACTGTTCTACGTTTTTACTATTTCCTTGGCCTTGTGGTTACACTAGACTGTGCCAATTTTTACTACGGGGAGGAAAGGCGCCAATTTAATTCTACATGGGTTTCTTTATTATCGTTAGCCCTGTAGTAAAATTACTCGTTAGTTACTGCCCGTTGCTAAGCAACCGTATGGACCAGGCAGCCTTAAGAGCCATGCATAATTATGACTATGACTCCAGCCAGATACTTATACAACTAATGTTTAGGTTTAGACTACGGGACAATCAATACAAAATATTTAAATTTTGGGGCACTTTGCGATGAAGTCAATCAGACAAATGACATCGTTAATCCATTTCGTATGTTTACTTTACTGTGTGATGAAATGAAACTTTTCCTAAGAAACACAATTATCTCGGATTCCCAAACAAACAGTGTAAAGTGTACTTGGCAGTATTTTGTCCCCAAGAAATAAGAAAGCAATTATTTTTCATATACCAATACAATTTTACACCAATACAATTTTACGAAGTAGTATTTAGGGAAAGCTTGCAAAAATAACGCTAGTTACGAATCTTCAGAGTCTTTTATTACTACAAAGATAGTCTATAAAATGAATTATGAGTTGTAATTATCTCTTCTCTTAAGCTATCATCTTTCAGAAATTCCCAGAAATTATTTGATCAACTGTTATTTAATGGCAAATACCAACACTGGCATCAAGTTAAATATTATTAGTGACACTTATATATTACTGAACACTGTTGCTGACGAATTTTAACTTTCTTAGCTGTGTTTTAGAAATGAAACAAAATGTTTAGTATAATATGAGTATAATATGTAGTATGGTTATATAATGACGACAGAGACCTAAGACTAGTGTAATTAAAATTCAGTAAATCTGTTTGAAATATTTAGATATTTGGGTAATTTTATCAGGTATTTAAAAAGTATTTAACTAATATGAATGTAAAGTAATCAATTGCATATGGAACAGGAATTTGAATATTTTTAGCTTACATGACCATACAATATTTTATTAGAACACATTTTCTATATGGAGAATAATTTTGTTGCTGACTTTGACTAGAATACTCCAAAATCCTAATCTCATCTAGAATTGGATCCAGACTAGAACTTCTCAAATTTCGATAAAAAACTAAAAAACCTTTGTATGAAAAACTGTTTGTTTCAAAATTTTATTCTTAATTTTGAAACAGAAGGAATGCGAATTTTGCAAAATTTAAAAATGAACCCCCAGATACAGTAAAGATAGATACCTACAGTAAACCTACAGGTCCAAGTTACATCCAGTTCTGTTAGGTAATTTTTGCGCAATTTCATATTCGGATTTTGAAGTATTAATTATTTCACATGACCCTTGAAATGGAACAAAATGATTTTTTTCATGAAAGTTTTTTGTTCATGGTAGTATGGCGCTCAGAAAAAGGTATTTAAAAATATTTATTAAAGACTTTAGTTTAATATTTTCCGTTTTTAAATAATATCTGTCCAAATAGGATATTTTAGTCTCGAATTTTGTAGTGAGGATGAGGATACGCTTTATTTTATTGCTGACCTTATGTAGAAGCAGATTATCTCAAACATCAAACATTATGTGACATTCTTTCGCATGACTACCTAATAACAAAAGACTATATACCAAACAACCTACAAATTACGAATTAAATATTTAAGGTTAAAGTAAGTGATTCCAGTTTTTGTATCAACGGTAAGACTGAATGCAATGCACAAGCGCCTTTTATATGCAATACTATTATGATGGGCTTCCTTCCTTGCATTGCAATTGGCATATTACAAAATTAAGTAAATGCTTGCTGGGCTGGAAGTCCTCCATGGTGGGGGCCTAGAAAAATATTATGGATGAACACAACGGAAAGTAGTTTTAAATTAATTGGAGACAGCCATATTTTACATGAGGTTACATTACGTTATTTTTATTGTATAAACTGTATTTTTACTAAAGTAATTGAAGTTTTGGCCATCAGAAAAGATTCAAACCAAATTGCAAATGATAAAGATGAAAAACTGGTTTACCGACAGTTCTACTATTCTAAAGAATTTATTGAAATAATTTTTACCTTTTTAAAATTGAACTTCAATTAAACGAACGAAAACTGTAGACCCATTGAATATGTAATACTAAACGACAATGAAAGGGTACGAAAACATAATATGAAAGAACAAAGTTGTTTTCAATTAATGTATTTGAATTGGTCTGGAGCCGTTTTACTTCCGATCCGATGAATTTTTTAAGATGTCACGATGTCCCGTATTTCCTCAAATTTTTCCCAAAATTCGCTGTCGGCAAAAAGGGGAGTTTCTTCAGCCAGTAATTTTAGCACTTCCTTCGGTTTAGGTCCGAAAGCAATGGCCACATGTCGTTCCAGAACATTTCTCCACCTCCGGGCTAATTTCTTTTTCTTGGCAAACAGCAAAGCCGCCACAACTTGGATAGCATACTGAATGGTGAGTAGAATCAAAGGTGTCTCCTTTGCCAACGTGTAGGCCTTAATATAAAATTCAGCAGCTGAATCGAAATTGAATTTTTTCAGATGAACAAATGCAATTCGCTCTAATGCAAACAACATTGTAGTGTTGAGAGCTTCGTTATCCTCATTTTTGGAAGACCATGAAAGACATTCCAGTCTGGAGATTTGGCTGCTCAGTAAAAAAGTGTTATCAACACAAAATTTGATTCTGTTGAAAGCATTCTTTCGCTCATTGATAAAAACCCTCGAAACACTTCGCTCCATTTTGCAAATAGTGCAGCAGCAAACAAATCCAAGATTTTGGCAGAACTTTTCTCGTTGATATAAAGTTTCCGTTGGCGCAATGTAAGACAGAAGAATCTCTTGACCTTTGGCAATGTCTTTGTGAGATCTGACAATCATGATATTCCCAAATGTCATCTTGGAGCAATTTGCATCCCAACAGCTGTGATTGATGTAAGACGGATATATCCATAAGCCCAAAGAATTTTGGTCATCCTCGTCATCTTCTTTATCTTGGAAATAATTTTCCCATAAATAATAAAGGAGATTTTTGGCAGCAACTCTTTTTCCCGAAACCGCATTGTAATGGCAAACTGCTCTTACAACTTTCTGCATATCCAAAGAATTGTCATCGTTTTCATCTAAGAAATCTTCTCCGGGATGCAAATCCAGCAATTTTTTTCCTAGTTCCGGCTCCACTTTCAATTTTTCCATGATATTAGCAACCAATGCCTTTTTGAAAACTGCATGTTGATTGGTATTCAGCATCAAGAGTTGGCTCTCTACATCTTCTTCGTAAACAACCGCAAAAGCTTTGCACACAATTAAAAGAGTTCCAGCTGGGATATCTTTGGTGGCTACCAATCCACGACCTTTGTTCTCAATATTTGCAATTTCAACGGGTCCTTGGAAATCTGCGACATCTTCGCAGCAATCAAAATGATCACCTGAGTACAAAGATAGAAAATCGTAATTTCCACTCGACCGTTCTTTTACCAATTTTCTTAATGAGAAAACGAGCGATTTGAACTCTTCAGCCTTTTTCAGATCAGGGATTTGTGTCATTTTATTTTCCAGAAACTTTATCGCATCCTCATAGCGTTCAAGCCCAGCCAAAGCTTTTGCCTTTCGGTAGATTCCCTTAGTATGATCTGCTTTGATATTCAATAATTTCTCCGAGTCTTCCAAAGCTTTGTGAAAGTAGCTAAGATGAATGGCGGTCGCTGCCCGATTGGAAAGAATGTCTACATTATTCGGTTCTGTCTTCAGTCCTTCTGCATAGCATTCGTAAGCCTTTTCATAGTCTTGACTAGCAAAATATTTATTCCCTTTGATTTTCCAGTCTGTAGCGGCGGAATTTTTTGAAGTCTCCTTCTCTTCCCCCTTTTTATCAGTAGGATTTTTCTGGGCTTTTGGTTGACCAGATTGCCATTGCAAGCCAGGAAAATTTTTCTTGAAGCTGTTTTCTGAAATAATTTAAAAAATGTCAGTGTTATTTGGCTCTTTTATTGACAAACAAAGTATTTTACGTTCTGTGTTAATTATTGAGTTTATTTAGCCATTATCCCCAAATGTCCACAGAAATTAATATTCTCAGGTAATCCTTTTAGCATACCTGACAGTATTTGGATACTTCCTTCTCCCTCCACCCGAACAGAGTAACCACCATCTACATTCCTTTTAAACCAGGGATTTCGAACAGCCAAAAGAGTTCCCACAGGAAAAATTTCTTCTAGACTTGGTTTTCGATTATCATTCTCATGAAATTCGTAGATGCACAATCGGACAGCATTCTCCCCTTCTGGATCTTCCACAATTAGGCAAATTGCTGTCATTTGGAAGGGAGGAGCTATAGTTCGGCAGAGCAGGTACATTCCCACTAGCGTCTCCTCTGCTTCTAAATCGGATATCCCAATCCGGTTTTTTGGGTTCAAAGTCACATCCTTAGGTTTGTATTTTGCATTAATTGGCCGACGCTGACCAGTTTGTTGCTCACCATTGCCTATTCTCCTGCGAAGCTCCAGCATGGGTACAATACTCTCCAAAAGATACTCTTTATTTGTAAATGTCTCCAAAGAATTTTCCATTGAATGACCGGCGCCCATTTTGACAAAATCCTAAATGTTGATAGTAATTTATTTGCAAAATGGATCACGAAAGTGAATATACATCCTCATAAATATAATACATTTGAACTATTCCACGTAATAAAATTAAAAATTGAAACCGGCTAAATGTGTATACCTTGGATTATGGATTACTGCTTAGCAGATTTATATGTAAATGTTTTGTAAATAAAACAACTATTGAAAAATTAATGCTTTAATTTGTTCTCACCAATATAAGATTAGTAGCACAATTTAATATAACAGCTTTCTTTAAACTCTTCGTTCGATCCGTTCGAAAAGGCTAATCCATGCATCAATGCGACTCTATCTCCTAAGAAACAAAATAACTAAAATTAATAAGGTAAGACAGCCAGGTCACAGATCAGCTTATCATATTATTGGCATGTTTTACGGATATGTCTTATTTTCTAAATACAATACTCTTTGGTAATATTACATTTCTAACATTTTTAAAACTGCATATTCACTGATTGAATGCAAATTCTTAATCAAAATAAAATAAATCAAATTCTGGAAGTTTTTTTGTTCAATTTAGGTATTGATTTATGATTGTCAATCTTGAAAACAGGTTTTAAACAGGAAAACCTGTCACCTGTTAGATTTTTATATTATAATAATAACTAAGTGCAAAATTAAATCTTGATTTAATTGAAAGTAATACTAATAATGATAATTAGTTACAAATTTAAACGCTTAATTAATATTAACAAACAAAACTGATTGTTTAAGCTTTTGGTGCCAATTTTTACTTCCTGCTAGCTGCTGAAGACAAACAACAAAAATAAAATGATTTATTAGCGTAATTCATAATTACGAATACGAATTAACTTTCAGATTATTAACTTACCTATATACATAGATATAAGATTTAAGCCAATTTTGTTTCAAAGATTAACTGCTCTATTACTGATGAAAAGGGTATCAGGGACACCCAAAGGAATTGCGGGAATTCCGGAGAAAATGAGAAAACTTCTCCCGGTTCCGATTACGGTACGAGTGCAGGAAGTGTGGTTTAAACAGACAGAGGGAGTTCCCAAGGGTTCCTCCTTCAATTTTTCCTTTGTTTAGACAGGAAAGTTTCACTGTACCCCCAATATATCGCGAACAGCCGATAGTTCTAATTTTTAGTAAAAACAACTATCATAATAAGAAATTTTCCAAGTTTGTGGAACAGTGTTATAGAATTTTATTGCCACTAGATTAATAGTAGTATTTTCCGACAAAATTACATTCCAATTTTAAAACGTATAATGGACAGTTTTGATATTGGCTAAGCGTATAGTTGATTGTTTACAGTTGGTTTAATTTAATATTATTTTCCTTTATTAGAGCCAAATTACCATAAAACCCAATTCAATTCACCCCTCTCGTTTTATTTCACTCCAGGGGTGAACTGCTGCTTTTTAAGCTTACAAGGTCCAAATAATTTGCAAGTTATATACACTCTTAAAATGATTTTGTTTGAGTTCGCCAAAACTCAAATTCTACCAGATGCCGTACTAGTCGCCATAAGAAATGGGAAGCTTACACCTACTTTAATACAACATTCCGCCATTACCCTGTTAGTTGGGCATGCAATAATTTTCGAAATTTATTTCCCATGAATCTCAAGTTTTATATAGCTGCATTATCCGACAAGGATTCAAAAAAAATGTATTACAACTTGGTTAGTTATCTAAGGGTTTATCGATATCTGTTCCGTGTCAGCCGTACGTTGACAACCATTGCAGATGTCTTAGTCTCAAAATTCTTTCGCTATATAACATACCCCCAAATATTGTTGGCTTTTTTGAGGTATTTCTTCGTAGCTATCGTAGAACTTGAGTTATTCCTCAGGAAAGAGCCCAAGTCGAGGAAAACTTATAATGCATAGACCGGCATTGTAATTTTATGCAAGCTTCCCTTTCCTATGCACGGATCTGCCTTAAGTTCATCTTAGGGGTGACTTTTTTTGCATAAATAATGACATGGGTAAAACAATAGCCCACCCGTGTGGACTGAATCAGGGTTTTACGGTAATGGTAATTGCTTTAAAAACATGAAATCATCACTAGTTTAAATATCACAAGCACAACACAATATAAATACGAATGACTGAATTCATTCATATTCAATAAAAATTTAAAAACAACATGATCATTTACAATTATAAAGATCATCTACTAAGCGATCTGGGCAAAATTCGAAAAAGTTATTTTAGTGGCAATAAAGATTCCAGGTATTTTGGGAAGTAATACTAGGCCCCCAGTACTGCTATGAGTTTGGAAAGGTTTAGCCACCAACTTATACCCTACAAATAGTGCAATTTCGAAAGATTGCTGCTAACACAGCACGGAGTTTTATAATGCAAACACATTATAATCGTAATACCTATATTTATTGCTATCTCAAATCAGAAATATTTTTATTTAGAAGGATTGTGTTGTACTATTGTGGATTGCAGACCTAATAATTTTTAGTTCTCTTTTCAGACGTTATAATTTGATTACTAATATAATACGTTGGTAGTAAATTATCTCAGCTTAGCTTTGTCAGGCATCTTATTTTTAAGCCTTATTACTTACATCGCAAATACTTTCTGGTAGATATGCCTAAATATTTTTTATTTTTTGCTATAATTTGCATGTTTATTCATAGGAACTTTAGTTATTTAACTCTGCATTGTCTGTATGTGAATACTATATATATGTCCTTCCGAAAATTTGTCTGCACGATAACTTTCGAACAGATTATGACGTTCAAATTTTCTGTCATCTGTCAATACAATCCCTGAGTTCGTAAATGAGTAAAATCGGTCACACCCCCTGACTAGGGGAGGGGTTTAAAAAACTGAAAATCACTACATAACTTCAGTTTCTCATCGTAGAAACTCGTATAATAACTCATTCGAAAGCTAACAGATCGTAGAACGCAGTTGTGTAGGTCAATGGTTTGGTGTGGTGTGAGAGGCCAAAGGTAAAAAAACTATTGTTTTACTATTTCGATTTTTCAAAATACCAATCGCAATTTTTATTTTAAATGAATAAACAGTTATCTGTTATGATAAAGTTTCTCTGCTTTACCCCATTTGCAATTGTTTATTAATATTGCAATTCCTTTGGCTGTTTCAAATTACTTTGCACATTTTCTGTTTTTAAAAAGTAAGTAATCTTTAAAAACGTAATATTTTGCTTTTAAATGAAGGATGATTGTACACCTAAATTATTTATTCAAACCATAATAAAATTGTTGTTGTCTGACATGCTACGACAGGTCTGGTGTTTTTTGACACGATTTAATACACAAAAGGAAATTTTTTTAAAGGTTGCCTTTTTGTTTGTGAAAAACCAATATAACATTTTGTTTTTTTGGAATCACTAAATATTATCACATGCAATCACACGAGTTACATCATCTGTAATAAATAACAGGAAATTCCAGTCTCCAATCTCAAATTCCAAGTCATTTGTAATACACCATTATTATATAATACTAATGAATGACAGTTTTCAATTTCAATATAACACATTTTGTGGTAAGTATATAACAAGTACAGGTGACAAGGAGTACGAGTACTAATGTCGTAATTTCATTTTTCAATACTGTTTTGTGATATAGATAAGAAATATAATATTATATGTAAAAAACAGCGATTTTGGGGATTTTTTCCTACTCATTTTCTGAATCAGATTCGATCCGTAATAATAAAATCTGATTTCCGAGTTAAGTTTGAGGGCAATATTAGGAAAAATTAAGTACTAAATTTACTTTCTGTTAAGTGCGAGTTTCTCATATTACCCATCAGCATCTTCCTTTAAATAATGTATAAGTCTAAAAATAAGCAGATTTAATGGCAATTACATTTTTACATTAATCTACAGAAGATATAAATGCACAAGGATCATTTATTTAGAAAGAAATAATAATATAATACCACACCTATACAATTAGTATTATTATAAGACAGTAAAAAATTCTATTGTTCATGGAAACTTATTGGCAATTCTTGCTATGGCTTTTGCAGATTATGCAGATATGCACATGCACAATAAAAATGTGTGCAATAGAAAAGTCCTTCAATGTGCAGTGGTGTACGTACATTATACTTATGATCTCAGTATAAAAGTGAGGTAGGATGTTAGGTGTGGTGTGGGTGCTAAACAATTGGCATGTCAGTCCCCCTATCCCCAAAGGAAATGGGTGTCCTGCTTTGGCAGTGAGAATGCGAAAGCAGAAGAGATAGTGCCAATGCCCAAGCAAATGCACCTGAGTCAGAAGAATTGTGATGTCACAAAATGCAAGGATATACGTAGATTATTTTGTGCCCACACTTACTGACTACGTGTACGTGTGTTTGTATCCCATTCAGTCAGTTCAGTAAAGTGGTGTGTCTAATCCACTTCCACTGTGTTGTTTATTTTGAGCCAAATGTAAACAGAATCTGCTCACATGTGCATTGCCCTTTACTTTGCACCGTCAGTCAAAACAAAATAATCAGCCAGCAGATTAAAAGTCAAGTGGTAAGTAAACATTAAAAATAGACCAAAGTTTGTCCTGTTTTTGTATTAATCTTTCCATTGTTTTCTAATTATTGCAGTAATTCGTAGGAAATTTTCTTCACAATGACGTTGTACGACCAATCCAAAATTCGGGGACTCATAACCTTGCTGGAAAATGAGAGTATTCCCATTGTCGAAGATATTGTCAAAACTTTAGGAGGAATGTTAGGAAAAGCGGAGGTTACCCGTCGAAATTGTCTTATTGCGAAAACAACGGGAGTTAGTGTTGGTGCAATTGGAACTGGAGCTGCAGTAGCCGGGTTTCTTTTGGCTCCTGTTGGGGGTCCGTTGTTGTTACTGCCGGTCGTTGGATTAACTTTAAATGGCATCGGAGCCGCTACTCATGTTGGCACTAGCATTACTGAAAATATCAAGCAAAATGGCAATAAAGAGGAGCTAGGGAACCTTTTTGAGAGGTTTGAAACGACGAAAAAGAAGTGGGAAGACCTATTCTTCCAAAATGAAGAATTGAAATCCCATCTGTATCAACTTAATGGAGACTACAACGAGGATAACATTGAAACAAAGTAAGTTCCTGTTGCAGTATCACAATTAATTTATTTTAAGAAAATTATTATTATATTTTAGATAAGTATATCCTTTCATTGAGGTAGGTAACTGGCTTTTCTAATAGCCAATATAATGTTGCCCAACTGTCACATTCAGACTAGGAATGTCAAACTGTGGGTGTTTTTAATGATCAATTTTGCTGAAGATTTGTTGTCATTTTATAATTTCTAATCTACTTGCAGATTAATCTCAAACAGGCCGAAGGGGATTCAAAATACGAGTAACTATGTGCTACAATGGCTCAAAACCCACATTTTTTCTGACGAAGAAATACAAATTGGAGACATCAAGTAAAAAATACAAAATTATTTAATCGACTTACTGACCACTAAACCATAACCAGCAATATATACCTACTTATATTTACTTAATACCTGCCCAACAATATTCTTTTAACTCATTTTTTACGGATAAAGACTGTACAAATGGACATATTTCAATAATTTATAGTCTTTATCCGTTGAAAACGATTTATTATGAAATAAAGCAATTGAAACTAATATTCTTTTAATATCTTCGTTAATAATTTCAAATTTTTTATTAATTTTACTTTCAGAGATGGGGACCACATATATCGACCACTACGAAAGAAGTTTAAAGTGTACCCAATGTACCACCACGGTATTTATTTAGGAAATGATGAAATAGCAGATTTCGGTTCTGCGGGTAAAAAGGGATCAAGCGATCAGGCCCCGGTGATTCGTCCGCTTTCTGAATTTTTAGAAGAGGACTCATCCAACCTACTTTATCGTAGAAATTACAAAGGTTTCGAAGTTCCTGTTTCTCGGACGATTGCTCTAGCAAAGAAAATTGTGCTTGACGAGTTACTGTGGAATCCGTACAGACTTTTGGAAAATAATTGCGAACATTTTGCTACTTTTCTCAAGTTAGAAAAATCTTGGTCGGAACAAGCATCAGCGTTCTTTGTGGCCGGCGTTAGCGCTTTGGAAAAAGCGTCACAAGTTCCAAAAACTATGCAGGTCGGTATTGATGCTATGAAGTATTTAACAAAAGTGGCTCCTGGACCTCCTCCGTCTTTGATTGCCAGATTCAAAACTGCAATTGGAATAACGCCTAAGACAGCAGCAATAACAACTGTGTCCAAAGCAGCTGTTATTATTGGTCCCATCATGACAGCTGTCGACGTTGCTAGTCTCATTTACGACTGGAAGAAAACTCAACCCAATATTGAAGCTATGCAGAGAGCGATGGAAATGATGCTGCGGGATCTCGCATACTACAAATTCTATTTGGGACATTTGAAAGATATTTTGGATAGCAACTCACAAACATTATATCCTCAACTTGAATAAGGTCGCTTTATGTCAGGGTACCTATTTATTAAGATTTTAGATAAACAGACACACCACAGGAATCTCGCTTAAAATATAATGCTCAAAAACACATCGACATAAAAATTGCTTTAATCTTAATGTGTTTGGGACACATCTGAAATGTCACCGGGAAGGTTTTGACTGAGATTTGTTTTGTAGTTTCTTAAAATGTTTTGTGGTTGCTTATGCAGTGTTTGGTTACATCTACAATATCATATAATATATATGTCTATCTATGCCTAGTATGTAAATGATTGAAATCAGAAAGACCCTTTATCACTTTATCTTATCTTTAGTTTATGTAAAGGTAGTAACTGTAAGTAGAATTATGATTATTATGTTATAACTTGCTTTCATGCATAGATTTAAACTCAGATTTTAGTTCCATATAGTCAAAAATACAAATAGTATTATAAACAGTATATTATATTTTAATACAGAAGTAGGATTGATAGGATAAATATGTAAATTGGTTTGGTTTATAGTCAGAAAGACTAGAAATACAGGTACCTAAGTAGCATGTTAATGATTGAAATGAAAAAGACATATTATACGACATTGTAGATGCTTATTCACCAAACACTGCACAAGCAACCACTAAACATTTTAAGAAACTACCAAACAAATCTCAGTCAGTATCTATCAAAAACTTTCCGATGGCATTTCAGATGTGTCCCAAATACGAAAACTCACAACCCATAAAAATTGTAGATTTGATAGTTGGTGTTGATGGTGTTCCCTCTTTTCAAAAGAGTCTTTTGGTAACGAATATTTAAACCACTACCTAATGTATAAAACAATCTCAAAGACTGATTTCCAAATTCTAAGCTCAGAATGGGGATGATTGAATGTTAATATGATATTTTACTAACCTGAAGCGAATTAACAAACAAAAAATAGAAAAATAAACGTTGTTACACAATTGTTCTACAGATTTCTTGTATTGCTGAATATTTATTGAGTGATTCTGACATTGCACTAAGCAAGGGACTATTTCCATTTACAAAGGTATAGCATGTGGAAGGAAATTATGTATATGATTAATGATTATCCTATATTATTATTATGTTATATATTATTCCGGTGGGCAGAAATAAGTAGCTAATATCGCGCGGCAAAAGTACTAGAGGTCAGCCGATTTGTCGAGTGCTGTTGAATCCGACAGGCTATATCTTCTGAACCCGAAACCCATCGTCCATGCACCCTAAGATCAACTATAGACACTACTTAGAAATGGAAATCGTTCTGTCAGTCATGTCACTTCGCCAATAACTAAACCAAGGTGATTGCAGAAGGTAGTAAACAAAAAAAGAAGCCCCAACCTTAAGTTACGACGATATATAGTTTCACTTTTGACCTTTGACTTCTACTTACTATTAATTATTGTAGAAGGAAAAAAAATTAGGCACTTGGGAGAGTTGTTGATTTTTGGATTTTGACTATCAAAATGAGCGTCAAATTTCCGGTAACTGTAGGAACCCACAAATTCCCAGGTGCCTAATTTTTTTTCCTTCTACAATAGTTAACCTATTATTTAGAAATGTTAAGGAGGCTTTCGATTTTTTAATAAGCTAAATCACAGCTTTTTAGGATGAATACAAGAAAAGTTACGTCAATTTTAAGTATTTGACCCACTCCCCCAGTCAGGGGCAGTGACCGATTTTGTCCATTTTTGAACTTGGCCTTTGTTTTGACCCTAACAGTAAGTAAATGAACGTATCGTGGATATAGTAACAGACAAACGCACAGACAGACACACAGGCAGACGCACAGATAGATAAACACACAGACTGCTGACACATAGTACGGGTATTTCCATAAAGGTAGCTTTGCTACCTTAACAAATTGCTTTTTAACTTGTTATCACTTCACTTCATGTTTGTAAATACAAAAATTTTGCATTTTTCATCATTTTTAAGAATTTCGGGCGTCGCTTTGGAAAGATTTTTTGGTGTCGGGTGGGTAGCTGTCAGGTAGGAAGGGCGTTGTTGAGTGTCGGGTGGGAAGGACGTCGTCGGGTGGGATTCCGTCGGGTCCTCCATCATCGGGAGTCGGGTGTTGAGGATGACCCATTCAGCCAGTTCAGTGGTTGGTGTGTCTGTGTCTAATCCACTTGATCGTCTTTGGGTGTTGTTTATCTTTAGCCAAGTAAACAGAATCTGCTCACATGTGCATTGCCTTTTACTTTGCACCGTCAATCAAAAACAATAATAAGAACAGCCAGCAGAATAGAAGACAAGTGGTAAGTAAACATTACATTTTAAAAATTAGACCAAAATTTGTCCTGTTTTTGTATTTTAATTAATCTTTCCATCGTTTTCTAATTATTGTGTTATATTTGTAGGAAATTTTCTTCACAATGACGTTTCCGTACGACCAATTCCACATTTGGGAACTCATAAGATTGCTGGAAAATGAAAGTATTCCCGTTGTCGAAAATATCATGAAAACCTTACGAGAAATGTTGAAAAAAGCGGAGGTTACCCGTCAAAATTGTCTGATTGCGAAAACGACGGGAGTTAGCGTTGGTGCAATTGGAACTGGAGCTGCAGTAGCCGGGTTGGTTTTTGCTCCTTTATTTGGGGGTCTGTTTCTGTTACTTCCGTTGGCTGGATTAACTTTAAATGGCCTCGGAGCCGCTACTCATGCTGGTACTAACATTACTGAAAAAATCCTCCAAAATGACGACAAAGAGAAGCTTGGGAAACTTTTTTCGAAGTTTGAAACCACAAAAAATAAATGGGAAAACCTACTCTTCGTAAATGAAGAATTGAAATCTTATTTGTATCAACTTAATGGAGACTACAACGAGGAAGACATTGATACAAAGTAAGTTGCTTTTCCAAAATGACAATCCAATTAATTATTATTAAATAAGTAATATCCTTTAATTCAGCTAACTTTGGGTTCATCTTTCAGCTTTTTTAATAGCTATATATCGCTTTACTTATTAGACATGTATGTACTATGTACTGAGGAAAATCATAGTGTGGGTATTTTTTTAATGATTAATTTTACTGCTAATGAAGATTTGTTTTTGTCCGGTTTATAATTTCCAATGTCTTTTCAGATTAATTTCAAACAGGCCTAAGGGTATTCAAAATACGAATAACCATGTACTGCAATGGCTCAAAAGTCACATTTTTGACGAAGAAATACAAATTGGAGACATCAAGTAAAAAATGCAAAATTATTTAATCAACTTATTGACTACTAAACCAGCTAATACTTATATTTACCTGCCCAACAAAAATATTATTCTTTTAACTCATTTTCCATGGATAATCTAAGTATATAAATTAATATATTTCACTAATATACAATACATATTCTTTATCCGGTAAAAATGAGTTATTATGAAATGAACGGCTGGAATTGTTATTCTTTAATATATTCGTAAATAATTTCAAAATTTTTGTTTTAATTGATGTAATTTTATTTTATAATTTTACTTTCAGAGATGGGGACCACATATATCGACCACTACGAAAGAAATGTAAGGTGTACCCAATGTACCACCACGGTATTTATTTGGGAAATGATGAAATAGCAGATTTCGGTTCTGCGGGTAAAAAGGGATCAAGCGATCAGACCCCGGTGATTCGTCCACTCTCTGAATTTTTAGAAGAGGACTCATCCAACCTACTTTACCGCAGAAATTACAAAAGTTTCGCAGTTCCTGTTTCTCGGACGATTGCTCTAGCAAAGAAAATTGTGTTTGGCCAGGTAGCGTGGAACCCGTACGGACTTTTGGAAAATAATTGCGAACATTTTGCTACTTTTCTCAAGTTAGAAAAATCTTGGTCGGAACAAGCATCTTCGTTCATTGTGGACGGTGTTAGCGCTTTGAAAAAAGCGTCACAAGTTCCAAAAACTATGGTTGGGTGCCAGATTGGTGTTGATGCTATGAAGTGCTTAGCAAAAGTGACTCCTTCTCCGCCTTTTATTACCAAATTTAAAACTGTCATTGGAATAACACCTAAGACAGCAATATCAACTGTGTCCAAAGCAGCTGTTATTATGGGTCCGATCATGACAGCTGTCGACGTTGCTATTCTCATTTACGATTGGAATAAAACTCACCCCAATATTGAAGCTATGCAGAGGACGATGGAAATGATGCTTAAAGATCTCACATACTACAAACTCTATTTGGGACATTTGAAAGATATTTTGGATACCAACCATCGTAGACTTGAATTAGGTAGATTTCAGCGTCTCTCTGTTATAATTAAGATTTTAGATAAGCAGACATACGACACGGATGTCGCAGAAAATATTATAATGCTCAAAAACACATCAACATAAAAACATACTTGATAGTTGATGTTGACGGTGTTCTCTCTTTTGGTAATGAATATTGAAATCGCTAATGTACAAAACAATCTTGAAGACTAATTTCCAAATTCTAAGCCTTATGGGGATGATTGCATGTTGATATGATATTTTACTAACCGGTGAATCGAATTAACAAACTACAATATAAAGAAAAATAAACGTTTTTACACAATTGTTCTACAGATTTCTTGTATTGCTGAATATTTATTGAGTTATTTCGACATTGCCCAAGGGCCTACTTTTATTTACAGAGATATAGCATGTGGAAATTATATAATTACATTATATGTAGGTCTAATGATTAAATACTATATCATATTACTTGTATATGTGATTTTTGGTATACCTTACTAACTAATAGTTGTCCTACTATAATATTGCACCTACCAACAATATAATAGTACCTATCATATCAGTAAAGTAGATCACCCCCGTTAATAGCTGACTTTATTTAAGATTTATCTTAAACTGGTAATTAATAATTATATTCGTTGATTTCCCATGGTGGATTATTTAAGTACAAGCTCAGCTATTCGTTCAAGTATCGAAACTGTATAGTCGCAAAACAATCCATTCATTTGCTAATGATGCAAATTTATATTTGTTGATGGTAATTGTCACATAGCTATGCTAACTGTATATTGTATTCTATTTTACAGTATTATGCAACCAGCTTAATATTGATTACTTTAAAGTACTTAATGGGACAAAATGGGACTGTTTTGCTTGCAGTACTTAAATTATAAGCAATTACCGGTGAAATCTTTCAACATATAAAAATGAAACTGCAGCAGCAAATCAAGTATAGCGAATTAGAAAAAATCTATAAAGGATGAAAATTCTTTTATAAATACATCATGATTTTCTATGTTCAGTAATAGTAATCACAACAGCAGCATACATAAATATTTTTGCAACGAAGTGATATAAGGCCACTTTTACGAAATCTTTAGATGCGCTTCGTACTTTTATTGAAAAACCTACGCGATTCCGGTTCTAAAAGTACATTGCATCCAAGCCTCAACAGTTACTGTAAGACATACTACCAAGAAGACCCGAAGAAATCCCGAAGAAATAAAAAAATCCGACAACAACTAAGAATACATCATCGTGAATGCGGATTTCTCGTCTATTCATATGCGTCTTTTCGAGCGTCTATTTATTATTCTCATTTGTACCCAAGGAACAAAAAAGCATTTGCTTTTTTACAAAAAGGGAAGATAGCAACTTTTTTTTTAAAATAGCAACCTTTTGTTAAAAATAGCAACCGTCTTTTAAAAAGCAATGCTTTTTTCCTTTTTGCTAATTTATCCATTATGCATAAAGTAGTAGTCAACCTAAATTTAGTTGACAAACCGATCAAATTTTAAATAGAAGGTGTGTGGAATAGTGCTTAATATTGACGGAATATCAATCTGGAAATATCAAACTACAAAATGACATTTTATTTTTAATCAAAAAAGGAAAAAGCATTCCTTTTTTAGGTTGTGCTTCTTTACATTTTTATAAAAAAGCAAAAAAAGCTACTTTTTTGTTCCTTTGCCTATATACCCCCTCCCACCCATGATTATGAAAACTTTTATTTATAAAGTGGGGACAGCTTGGCGGTGGCTTACTTTTCATACACAAATAATTCCAATTATGACATTTTTACGGTCTAATAAATAAATAAGTAAGAAACCTTAGCTTACTTGGAAGAATTCTTTTAGCAATTAAAACATATGGTTATTGGAATGTAATTTATTTCAAGCTAAGGCACTACTTATTTATACAATACACTTAAGCATAAGGTGTAAGGTAACAAACTGTAAATTTAATTGCTATGCGCCAACGTCATCTTATTTAATTATTATTATATCTTCTTAATCATTCTTTCTTGTCTTTTTAAGTTAAAAAACGACGTTCTTTCCATGAAAATATTTTTTCAGGGATTTTCTTCCTTTTACGTCAAACATTTAAGCCCGGCTTTATTTATTTATTCTTCTCTTTGACTGTGTAACCCATGTTGTCAAAAAGTTCTAAAAAATTATTTGTTTACAAAAATTAATTATAATTATAATTAATTACTTCCTCGACTGTGATTTTTATATGAATTTTTATCGAAAATATATCTAACCTCTAAAATATGATTCTCGATCGTGAAGAATCGTTACAAAATTCTCTTCTTCGAATTCTTCATCAGATAAAGTTCCTCCGTAACTCACTGGAAGGATGCTAGGCTCAAAGTGCTCATGCAAAGATGAAAAATCTCCAGAGTGAAATTGTACCTATTCAATGGATACTATATGATGAATAATGTATTGATCAATTCTATACATGCATTATTTATCCTTTTTGTGTGCATTTGTCTGTGGAATCTCACTAAAATATCTGTAATAGCAATTAAGATAACTTGATTTGTAAATAAGGCTTATATTACTCTTTTCTTCATTTTCGCTTTCATCAGAATTTTAGCACATGCCCAAACCACTTGGAATATTCTTGGATGGTTGACAAAATGAATGCCTTTTATATTTAGTGGAAACCCATCCTGGAATTAAATTATCAAATGTTAGTTGGACCTCTGTGTTAGTTTTAGTTAATTATTGTTTTGCATTTACAGTTAAACTCAAAAGGATTCTAAGGTGGTTGGGGGTACAAGCGGAAACATGGCGTAGGCCAAGTCCCTCCAAATCGAGAATGAAGACGCAGCCGTGTAGCTGTGTCTGCTGCCGAGTCGAAATTGTGTCGACTATTGGAAAGTTAGATTTGAAAATTTCCAAAAAGTTAATTTTACTGGGATCCCAATTTCCTATATTTACAATTAAATCAATTAGTATGTATACTTTATGATTTAAACGGCTCAAAAAAGTCTTTTACCAATTTTCCACAAAACAATTTGCCGTCCTTGTTTGTCCCGATTGGCTGCTGTAGTTGAGAATTTCGTTTGGTAGTGTTCTTCATAAACACTGGGATAAAGGCCGTCATGTAATTCTGGAAGCTGGTGTCTGTCTTTCCACCATGACAAAAGCTATTAAATAATAAAAAAAAATCCATTAGAGTCAAACATTTTGGTCCAATCACTTTAGAATATTGATCAGATTCACTTACAGCGGCAAAAGCTTTGTCCAAGTCGTGTTTCTTGTATCGGATAAAACGTAACAAATACCAGTCGTCCATTGGACAGATGAAATTGTCTTCCCCTTTTAGAACAATGTGGACTTGATTTACAAAGAAACAATACACAAAGCATTAAATTTAAATATCTTTTTAAATCCATACCTTTAATCTTCAATTTAATTTCTTCCACAAGATGTTTTTCTGTATCGTCCACGATTTCAGCTAACTTATTGTCTGTCATAATCACTGAATATGCAAACCCAGGTTGCCCCTCCTTGGATTATTTTGGAAATCACTTTACTAAATGGAATTGCTGTTGTAACAGGAATTAGAATATTCTAATTGATTTGCTATGTATTGATTCAAACTATTTCTTTTCTTCATGCAGAAGGAAAATACTGAATAATTGAAACGAGTAAGTCAGCAAACGTGCAATATTTTTCAGTCTATTTTGTTTGACTGGCGCAATGGGAGCTTGTAGCTGGACCACTTTTTGTGCTAAAGCGAAGTTAAGTATAAACTTGCAAAACTAGATATCTTACGTGGAAATGACTGAAGGTCAACGAGAGGATGAAAACGAAGAATAATTTCATATACAGACGTAGACAGTTATATACGTAGACAGTTAACCACATATTTCCATAGCAAGTCAGTGTTACCCCGTTACACATACTACTTCTGGATAGTACTAATGTACATGTCCAAGCAGCAAAATATGTGAATTTCACTTTTAAGATTATTCTCATATAATATTAGCACAACCTTTTGCCTGAAACTTTACAAAATATAGACATTTGTAATTGTATTTCTTCCTCTTTCAAGTTTAGTTACAATGACTGTCAAATAACGCAGACCTACTAAATATTTTCCCTACTAAATATTTTCCTGTCTAACGCAATCAATTTTAGATGTATTTTTCATGGAAAAGTAAGTTCACATTAAAATGCTGATAGTAAAGAAAAGCTAACGACTCAGTACATTTATTGATTGCATTACATATTGCATGTCATGAATTCTCTAATAAAAGCATTCGATTTGTTCAGCAGCAAAAAAATACCCTATGTATTTCATTAATTTTTTGTTATCTGCGTAATTTTCCAATTTATATTTATTGAACTTTTTTAAATATTTTGGTCCATGTTAGTGAGAATGTTGTATATCTGTAGGTTGCAAGTTATCTTTTGAATTCGTATAATATTGAAGACATAGATTTTAACTTTGTAGTGGAGACTAATTCAAATTACGTTTATGTTATCGCGTTGGTTGGGATGCTTCAGCTTCCAGCCGGCGACTTACTATCAAATGCTTTTCACAGTGTTGGGTAGTGGTTAAAACCACTAATGGTCATAATGGCCATAATTGCCATAATGGTCACAATGGCCTGGTCAAAATGAAATCAAAAAGTAGTCATAATGGTCAAAAGTGGTCAAAATGCCCTTTTGGGGCAAGTTGATACCGTATTAGGCGCTCAAGGTGATTATGTATTAGCCTTCCAGGATATCTAACAACTCT
>JABASH010002458.1:0-20056 GCA_019776445.1 Tomocerus maximus
TAACATTAACTTTAGCTTTGAAGTACATCATTGTATAAAAGTACATGTATGTTAAATATCACAATTTAAGATATGGTCACTAAAATGATAACAAAAACTGATTCCTTGCATTGTATTGGCATCTTTTTTTAAATAATATATTTAATGCTCTTAAGTACTCTGCAAATTTCTGTCTTATGATTATGTGGATTAACATGACTTAATACCTCTTGGACTTGGGTGTGGCTCGTGTCAGCTTATTTAATTGGACAGTGTGTGAAGAGTAATTTGTAACTATTCTATTAAAATATATGTATGTAATCTACTGAGATATATTATGCACTAGGAGTGCCTAAGTGGGTCCATACTAAAGGAATTTCTGCCTGCTAAAGGTCTATTGGCACTTTTCGGTAAATCAAGTTTCCTTCATTTTAATGTCTCTGGAAATAGAAATGTAACTCGGAAGACATTGTTTATGAAAAATTATCCACGGTAATCTTCTTTGAACTTGGCTCTTGCATTTTAGGGTTATTTACAGTGTTCTTCCTCCATGGAATCAAAATCCGAGGTGCCGACGCCGATTTTTAGTTCATCGATGATAACAAAGGATTCTTTAGCAAGGGCCGAAGCAACAATTGCCACCTAAATATAGAAATTTACATTATACCTACTAATAATAGTTATCATGAATAAGTAGTGAAATATTTGAAACTAACTTGATGAACAGGTCCGAGGAAAAGCACTTTGGTACAATAGCTATCTCCATACTGCGACATTTGGACGGTAACAAGTTCGTGATTCTTTAAATCTAATCCATTCACAGAAAGTTTAGCAGTTCCTTCCCAATTGATATGGTATTTTATCACAAGTGTAACATCTCTAGGTTTGTCATGTTTCATCTGAATATCTTTAAATGTGATTGTTCCGAAATTAGCTTTAGAATTAAGCAACCAAATGGAACTTGATTTCAAAGATTTCCGTCGTCTCACAGGAGTAGTCTTATAAAACACGAATCCTTTGACGGAGAATCCGTGGATATCTTGTTCAATATCGTGCACTACTCCGAGTTTCCCCGCAATGGCTGAACGTCCCACGCGGTGATTTCCCCCGTAATTCGATGCCCAGATTACCCATGTGAACATCAGACACATTGTCGTCACTCCTACAGTGAATGACTTTTGCATTTTATCTTTCCTATCTACACTATTGTGCGGTATTAACAAGGAGACTAGGTTCATTTCACTTCTACTAAATATTCCAAAAAGGTGTGGCCCATTCATTCGGATGAGAATTCCCAGTTACGAGGAGACACTCATTAATATCAACGGAAAACTCATATTCGAATGTTGCACTACCACATAAATAAATTGTATCTGTACTAGCAATAAGGTTTCACGGATTCACTTGTTCCATATATTCTTATGAAAAGTTATTTGTATGACATTTTTATACGTGAATTCCCTACTGGTATATAATACGAATTAGTACCACTTAGTGTATGTGGAGGCAATATGTAAGAAAAGGCCGGCAACTCAAAAGATCTGACTATCCGAAGAAGAATGTTCCCTTTCAAAATGGACTAAAAAGAGCACAACAATTTCATTAAGAAACACTGTCACTATCTGAACCTACGCTTTTCCACTTAACAACTATTTCGTTCTTGACGTTTCCACAAAACTTGTGTAAGCACACGACATTGTGGTGTAAATATTTGAGCATAACGATGCCGATGTGAAGATCTGTGGCTCAGGCTGAATCAGTTCTGAAAATAAAATAATATTTATGCCTTTACATAAGTGAATTCTTTACAGCTCCACAACGAAGCAGAGTATGCGAAGGTTCGCGACAGATAAATAGATAGTTCATTTGGCCACTGCCTTTGCCATACTTACAATTATTAAGTAATGCAAAGGTAGTTCAGGTTATGATACTTATGAATATAGAGTGCTCTCTTAGCATATGTATTCAGCTGCCTAATAAATGGTCATCTTACTTATTTAAGTTACTACAATAATTTTTACATTCTCCTGTCAAACTATCTCACATGTTATGCTTGAAGTTTACAATTGTTTATTCTAATTAAACCAGTCATAAAACTAAGATACCGGAGAATGGTAAAAAGTTGCAAAATAATATAATTACAAACAAAACACATTCTGCATACTTTAGCTTGGACCTTTGTTCTACTTATAACTTAGAAAATTGGTAACAGTGATTTCAATACAACGGCACAAGAATGGGAATAACTGTCCGCATAATTTATCTCTCAGACAAATTATAGCTGACATTTCTATGGCATAATAAACGCAGAAAACTGGTTAAAACAAGAGTTAAAGATAAATACCTATTTGTAGGAATTGTGATTCTATCACACGCAGTATTTACTTCGTATGTGTATTCATTTACAGTGGGTAACTTAGTGGGCTTGCTATAGTAAAAGGAACTTCCATGACAAGCCTTTTACGTTTATCTTATCTCATGTAATGTGATGATAGCTATAAATAAATAAACGATATTATCTCTTATTGGCAAAATAGTGCTGACTCGACATGTCACTTGGAGACCCAACCTGACTTGTAATTTACAAATAGTTATACTATTTATATGTAGCGAAAAATATCTTTAGACATTGCATGGCATACATATTTGCTGATAGTGGACACAAATGAGCTTCAATTACACCATTACACTAGGAAGTTTCAATACTATTTATCTTGCCTTGTTGCTGCGGTTCGAATTTTTAAGATGAAATGTAAACCCTAAGCAATGAATACTTTTGCCCAAACTATATGTACTTACATATTCTCACTGTTTGGTAATAAAAGTAATATTAGTAAGGAGTAAGTGTATGCACTTTTACACATTCTAATGTTGGTTAGCATAATAAAGCTAATATGCAATCTGTTTACTGTTGCAATATTGATTTCATTCATGTCCAACTTCCTTCGGGTATGTATATCATGCTAAGCAATCAGAAAGTTCATGTACTTTTTAGATTCTTACCTGCATGCATGTATAACATATGCTTAACTCAGCATCTATCAAGATTGGCAAACAAATGGGAATTCTACCTTAAGTAATCTGTATTGCATACACTGCATGTGCATAAAGGAATTACAAGTGAAGTACCACCTAGATGTGATTTGGAGATGTTGATTCACTGACGAGGTGAAATTAGTTGGCTATTGAATTCTCAATGAAGGGATCAGAAAGTATCAATGAAATTATCATAATACTATACCCACTTCCTATACATGCTGTATCCATTCTACTAAATATATTTCGACAGATCCTTTCATATTATGTGTACTACATTTGAAAGGAAAATTACTTTTTTTGGATCTGATAAAAATTTGAAGCTGCACGTACTGCTACCAAAAAAACAGTCACGGATTTTTATCTCATTGTCTATCCTTCACAGCCTAAGTATTTGTTTGTTACAGCGTAGACTTACCTAGTAGATGTAATGTACTGTAAAAAAAATTGACAAATAACACTGGGACGTTTGGACATCAATCATGTGAAATGTTAACATTTCTCACCCATAGACTGAATAAAATTCATTTCAAATTCCATTCCAACTTTCATTTAAATGTACTCATTGAAGTTGAAAGCAAAAATTGTGTTTTTTAATCTATTTTTTCTATATCTTCTTGCTACTTTGCCAGAATTTAAATACCTATGGTCCAAAACTGATACTCCTTTACTATAGGTATAGATAACTGAACACACAGCTATTATATTTATCATGATACTCGAAAGAAGAAATTAAAGTTTATGTTAATGTTCTACTTTTGCTCATTCGATTTCTTAAATGGAGAACTAAGCACAATTTAACAAACTCGATGCCAATGTTGCAGCTTCCTAAAAGAGTTAAAACCATGCCGAAAATAACGTGCTGAATGCTTTCGGTAACTTTCAGGGAATGTGCAAACTGTAAACTGATTCACTGACTGTAAAAAATTAGCCAATGAGACTTCGGATTCAGGGTCGGGATAGAAGAGGTGACTGAGAACATACATTCTACTTCACATAAAACTCATTGCTACAGTATTAAGCACCACCAATAAAAATGTCCCTTGTGTGCTATTGCAGTTTGTAAATGGAGTAGTTTCCAACATTCTTCACTTAGCGTTTAGTAACTCTAAGGGTTGTCTAAATAAGCTAAAACAACACTCTACTAAATGAAATAGGTTATTTATTCATAATTTATTGTGGCCTAAATATTGGTCTGGTAATCTGGTAGTCTGGTAATCTGGTCTGGTCTGACTCTGGTCTGGTAATAGTACTACTTATACTGCAGGAGGAGTAGGAATGTTGTCATTTTGGCATAATGTTTTGAACAGAGGATACAGATTACACAGTAAATGGAAAGGCATAAACCAACTTTGGTACATCTACATTCCCCAACATCCTGAATCCTGGTACATTTAGTCTCATTTCTGTACTAATAATACTCTCCGTAGACTACAAAAAAGTCTCATACAATCTGGCAGTGCAGTGTGATAAAGTAAGTGCCTACAGGATAAACTATAAAGCGTAGCTAACCACTTCCTGTCTTCGTAAATTATATATATGAATGAAAATATACTAATGTAAACTAATGTACTGTATAAAAACAGTTTATAACAAGATGCTGACGATTTACAAATACTTTAATATACTATATAGAAATGGATCCACTTAAATATAAAATTATTGCGCAACAGAATTATTGACCTTATACAGGTGCCGTTAAGTCTAGTTAAGTGTTCTACCATCCTTGGTAATTAAACTAAAGTCATAAAGTCAAAATTACCATCAATAGCAATTTCTTTAAATTCAAATGCCTAATAATGTGTCAAACAATTTGAAGTTCTCACAACTTCTGTCATTATAAGGATTAGATAGTTTATCGTCACCTATTTAGCATTTGAAACCCAAAGAATTAGGACTAAAGATATATTTTACCAAATACTGACCACATTATTATTATCAATTACAATAACTTAGATTATGTCCTTATCAATGCAATAAAAACATGCGAGAAAAGATGAGATAACCTATTAAGAATAATATATTTTATACCTGTGCTTACCTTCCATGAATTATATTATGTAGATGGAAAGGATGGAAGTAACAACAAAGGCACTAAAGAGTTTTGTGCAGTGATTGGGCCAAATTGTAATATACCATACCGATCAGTTCATGCCTATGATATTGACGAAAAGTTTTAATGAGCAGCTAGCTACAATAAGGACTAACTAAAATATTAGGTCGTACTATTCATGTACAATTATACACATTCATATCCAGTACATTCTTTCTGTATTTACATTAATGGAAATATGACATTTCATAGACAAAGGATACCCTTCTAAAAGAGTTTCTATTTCTGTGCATATTAAAATACTCGGCCAGTACGGTAAGTTATATAACATAAGTATGTGAATGTAGTAGTTAACCTTGATTTCTTGCTAGACATAGTGTCCCCTACTGAATTGTCGTATAATACGCTTCAGCTACATTAATGTGCATGGAGACAAATGGCAAGTGTAATACATGCAAAAGAAATACAAATACCGGTAATAATATGAAGACAGTTGGCCACATTACTTTATAATATCCAACTTCAACTAGTCCAACTCATCACCCACTAAAAACAAAACACAGCTAACGATACACAGTAAATATAGATATGATAAGGCTCCTGTTTCTTTAATTGTGATTACTAAATACAGTCGACTTTTGCAATTTATTAGATTTCACTTAAATTTACATTGATATGTGTATAAGTGGTGAATATTTATACTCACAAAATATACCCTGAGCTTTGAAAACTATTATTACGCCCAGGCAGACGGTTACAGATAGAAAACACTGGGAATATTCACTAGCCACACTAAGTGACTGCTAGCACACAACTGACACAACTAGCTACGACTACGACACGAAATCCATAAGCAAAGTTTCAGGCTGTCGAAGTAGAATTATAGTTATTGTCGCAGTTATTAAGTCGGAAAATGCTACCAGGAGTAAATACTCTTGGGTAGGTACCTACCAATGTCGACCTTACCTTTGGCGAATCAAAGTAGCTACTCAAAGGAAAAGCGTGAATAACAGCAACTTTTGTAATATGGAATGCTATTTTGTGTAGGCAGTTGTCATGTTTTAGATGACAAAGCTGATACGGCGAAGCAGTTGAGTTGAAACCGAATTCGTGTCCAGAGTACAGTAAAAAGAGTTGAGAAACTACTTTTGCATTACTTACACATATTGTTCGTATACAACTCATATATGTACTGTATTGTAACACAAATACGTTTACCTTTCCAATTTCTCAAACATAAAAGTGGCAAAAATCGACATGAGCGAATACTAGGTACTTAAGTTAGGTAAGTAAGCGATATACCAATAATATTCTTAGCATGCCTTGCATTACAAAGGTTTTATCTCAATATTTATTATATGCTGGTGAAGCCATTATGTATATAGCCATGTACCTGGTTTGTTACATTAATTTATACTTACTATAGTAGTGTGGGTACTAAGAAAACCACACACACACGCGTTTCAATTATTTAAAATGCTTCATTAGTCATTAGGTACATATAGTATCGGTATAATTACTAAAATGTCCAACATATTTACCGGTACGCATGAGTGCGTGTAATTAAAGTAAGTAATGTAGAATGCAGTACAGATAAGCAGAAAGTGGATATAATGTATCCTCATTGCCTCAAATTACGCTTGTAAATTATCTGCGTCTCTATTCCGTATCTCACTACTAATTACGGAAGTAAATATTATTATAATGACTTTATTCTCTATATTTGTGAGTTCTCATTTTCTCCATAGAATTTACAACGCCCAAATAGGTTGAAAAAAAAGAATCCTATTTCATTGATATGCAAACTTCGATTTTTTCATGGTGGACAATTGGTGGACACAGTTTACAGTCCTTCTTAATGGCTACGATTTATGATGAATACAGGTTAATAAATTTTACAGAGTTCGCTTTCTCTTTGGCTACACTAATTCCACATAAAACTTTCTTCAAACTTTCCCCAGAACTTTTATGAAAACGTATGATTTTTACATTGTGAACGGGGTGACATTCTAAAATTCAATAAAGAGAAAGTTAAGATGTGAATTCTGAATCATATTATGTTAGACTCCATGGCTGGTGTCACATCCATTCCAAAAGATGGGCAAACATCGCCGACCCACCCATTGGATGACCATGGGATGTTATCCTGTCACAATTACAATATCGGGTTAGGGAGTGTTGTGAAAGTGTTTTGCTTTGAATTTTTTGATAGAATTTCTGTGCTTATAGACATATACATTAATAGACACATAGATAATATGAAAATTCAGAACAATTCATATTGCTTTATGAGATACATACTACATAACATAGCATTATTTACTATTTATAATGACTAGGTATATATATTATAGAGAAGTATAAAGTAACATAAAAAAGTATTTGCAGTTTTGTTAATAAAAACAATTGGAAATGCTACAATTGAAACAATCACCTTTATTTACACCAATGAATCTAACAAACACTATCACAATTTCCCAATATCATTGTTTGCTCTAGAATTTATGCTACGTAATTTATATATGCCTGTCTGTTAGCATAATGTGCAGTTAAACTAACAAAAATAACGTGTATTATTCTAGGCATTCCATAATTAATTACTTAATCAATTTTAAATTCGTTAAGTTAATTTTTGGTTGGGCTAGCTAGGTACTTTAGTTGAATATCAGGAACTTAACGCACTATTGTTACATTGTACTTAATTACATGACTATAATGTAACTATATTCATAAAGCCTATCATGAAGAATACAAATTGATTTTCCCTTTCTAATCAAGCTCTTTGGCGAACTAACAATTTAGCACTATCAAACTCGACGGGATTAATTTTTCTGTAAATCCTTGGCAAGTTCTCTGACGTCATGTGATGTGTAGGCTATAAGTTAAATTGGCTAAGTAGTAAGTAGGTCGAGATTAGTAAGACGGGAAATCTATGTAATAACTTAATAATTAGTATTATTTCTAAGATTACATTTATTCCGTCTTTACATCTTTTTGCTCCATTTTATAGCGTATTCCACGTACAACTTGGTAGATTCCGGTTAATCCTACAAATACGTTTACACTAAATAAAGAATAGTTTTTCGGGATGATGACCAAAGAGTACCGGGCCCAAATCACTCCAGTAGCAGCCAACGCACTTGACTGGGGAACACTAATCTTTTCTGCTGGTCGTTGCAAATCGCCGATTCCAGCGATGACCAATCCCTACATAAAAAGCATTTACTTGTTTATAATGTCCATAACAATGTATATCTAAGAAGATAAAAAATATTTTGCTTTTACTAGTACTTACCCATTTGAAAAGTGGAGACCAAAAAAATACTGTTTTAGGGCCTATGTAAAAACAAAGAATAATATAATTTTTCCACATAAGCAGAACAAAACTAAATCTTTTACAACGGACCAATTTTGAAATATTATAAATATTTTGTAAATATTTTGATTTGAATAACTACTACACACACAATACACATACCTGCGGGATGCTGCCATAAGGGCATTAGCTTGGGTGGCACAAATTTTTCCAAATAGGCCATGCTACGTATATAGATAGCTGACATTTTAGAGGATTAACCCTTTGAAACGGCAGAGATGCGAAACTGAAAAATCAAATATTAGCAAAACAAAATTAGTTCGGTTTAATTTAGAAATAATTATTGTATTGAATATTAAGTATGATGGAAAGTCTGTTGTTTTTATTAGCATACACGAAGTATCAATTCAGTCCAGCCAGCTGGTCCCGTAGAAGAGTTGGTTCGTGACCTTGAGTTCCTCTCTGTCCTCAACTAACTACACAACTATCCATCATCAGGAATAATTACCATACACGAATATCTAAACCATCAAAACCTATTTAACAACGTAATATCGTGAACACAAGTTTACTTACAGTACACACATGCAGGAGTACACTACAGAAATATTTTATACGCCAGCAACGCTGCAAAGGAAGACTCGGTAAAAATTCGTGCCAGTTGATGATATTTTTAGGCTGTAGCGGGTGTATGCAGCACGAAATCATCGGACAAGTTGGCCTTGCCTGTTGCTTGCAAGTTAATTATCTTGGTATTTTCTTTATAATTGCAGGTATATTTTAATAAATATTGTAAGTAACAACGGTATACACGTATACATGGGCATGGGAAATGGTTCCATGAAAGCACTTTTTTCTCAAATAACGCATTATAAACTAAAATAAAATCTGTTAATGTTAATTAGTAAATGCTATAAGCATAAAATAATCTCCATATTTATTTGCTTTGTATGGGATCTCTTAACAGAAAAAAACCTAAGGTCAAACTACGAAAATTATTGTTACTAAACTAAGAACAGATAAAAAATTAATAACAATTCAGCTGCAAACTAAATAGTAGCAATTTTCCATACATTCTCATTTTAACCCCCTAGTTATCATTGTTTACTTAACAATTAGATATTTAGTTGCATTCGGTCCATATCTTTAATAATAATTTAATAATAAAAGGTACAATGATGGATTTTGATTGCTGCCGTGAATTCGATTATTGTGTATTGTATGTTATTTAAGATAACAAGTATTTTAAAATTTATTTCTTCCATTTTCCGTTGAATTATCTGGCCTCTGGCATCTCTACTGCAGTATGTATGTAATCAACCTACTAAATATATCACAATGGATAAAAACATTTATTATTGTATCGATGCAAATACAAGCATAAGATTGTCCCCCCCCCCTTTCTTACCCTGTCCCCACAGCCCATCATTATTAATTGCTAATACCTATACGAAGATAAAAACTTGCTGGACGAAAGGAAGTTTTTGAAATGATTGTATAAGTACTAATACAGCATGACATGAAACTTGACTTGCCTGGAAAGGTCGAAGAGAGTAGGTATGTAAATAAATGCACGTAGGACATTGGAATGTTCAAATTATGTAATGAAATGTATACAAGTGTAAAGTCATACGATGTTGGAGGTGACTCCATAATATAATACTATTTATTTATCTGTTTTTATTACTCGATAGCATACATTTAAAGGAATGCAAAGACCTTGAGAAACAAGACTTGCATATATCTCTCTTGAAATCTGACCCATTGCTTTATAGATTCCTACATATATTATAAGTAGTAGTGTATTTATAATGATATGATAATCGTAAAGTTTCTGAAGTTCAGCAGGTTACGTATATATTATATGTATACATTTATCTTAGGGATTAAAATTGATATGACGAACTAGTAAATAGATTTGATAGATTGACAATGAGACAGACAGATAGAGATAGGATAAAACTGCATTGCAAAATCGTCACATAGAGGGTATGTTCCATCTGTAAACACATAGACATTCTTTGGAGTCTAATGTACGTTGAGTAATGAAAATGAATATGAACAATGAACAATAGGCATCAGTATAAATACATTATGTAGTAGTACGTGCGTATATGTATTTATGCAACATGTAACATGAACACAATGAACAGGTAATTTGGAGATTGGTGGATTCGGCTGGATTTTGTACGCTAAAGTATTGGCTTAGTAGATAGTGATAAAGTGATAACGTTTGTATAAATTGCATTAGTAAGTAAATGAATCCACTAAAAACAAAAATAAGTTTTGTTGAGTTTATACTTCAGTACTTGCTATAGATAGTACTTCGCTTGAAAAGCAAATTTGATTGTTTCATTATATTATTGCGGTTTATTTGATGTCATTTTTGTATAAGAAAAAACGCTAATCAAAAGCTAAGTAATCTGATGCCAATGCATTATTGCATGAGTGTTGATCATAGTATATTTGTAAGACATTTTCTGTACCAGTGTTTACCAGTATTTTTACTTATAAAAGCTAAGTTAGTTTATTGCACAATAGGGAGATATGTTAATTTTGATAATATTATACGTCTTTCTGTTTAGGTTTCCTTCTCCATTCCAGTATTTCTAACATGAAATGTCCAGACACCTTTATGGCTATACATGGCTTAACGCAGTCTTGTGAGCCAAGTTAGTTTACGATTTAGACCCGTGTGCACATTTACGTGCTTTGCATACACTACACTAAGAACGTACTGCATAAATTTATGGATTTTTTCATAACATACTTCTAAGCACTTACTATTTATGTACCTACTGCCTACTACTGATATGGTAATGGTGTTGTAGCTAACTCAAATCACCTCGCTGGAGTTGTATATATTGAAGCTCCACACAAGATTTCGTTCTATTCAACTTCCAGCTTCAGACGAATTAAGTTTTCTTAATACAAGTCATCACAAAAACCTACATCATGACTGGATCCGACGAAAATCTTACTGCTGTTCTTTACAAAAAGGGGGATCTTCGTTTGGTAATTTTTATTCACTACTCTACTTCCTTTATACATACAATCTATATATAGAATTTATAAAGAAACGCCACATATAACAAGCACACTCTAGACAGTGTAAACACAGAAATGTCTATATTTAAACAAATGATGAATATATAATTTCCCCTGTTTATAGGAAAATCGGCCGATTCCTACCCCTAAGGATGACGGTAAATTATACTATAGCTATTTGTTATTACACCTCTATTTTCTGTATGCATAATGCACAATCATTCAATATACTATTTATGTCACATTCCTAAAACTTTCTTTTGTGATTTTATAGAGGTATTATTGAAAATGTCTGCTGTTGGAATTTGCGGCTCTGATGTCCATTATCTAGTCAATGGGGCCATTGGTGACTTCGTCGTGAAAGCTCCGATGGTTATTGGCCACGAAGCTGCAGGTGTTGTCGCCAAAGTAGGACGCAACGTCACCAGTTTGAAACCTGGTAACATCATTCTCAAATTACCCACACAGGCCATATACTACATAGCTTGGCATTTTAATCCTCGGAATAATCTTGAAACTAACAATAAGATTTCTTATAGGTGATAGGGTCGCTGTAGAACCCGGAGTTCCCTGCCGTTACTGCAAACATTGCAAAACTGGAAGGTACAATTTGTGCAAGGATGTCGTTTTCTGCGCTACCCCTCCTCATGATGGAAATTTATCTCGTTACTTTTGTACAGCCGCCGATTTCTGCTTCAAGTAAAATGAATATACATGAATCTAAATTGTGCTTGAACTTGTATCCATTGCAGTAAGAAATAATAATGTGCATTGTCACAGGCTCCCTGACCACGTTTCTCTTGAAGAAGGAGCTCTGTTGGAGCCTCTGTCTGTTGGTGTGCAGGCTTGTCGTCGTGCTGGTGTTACCCTCGGCAGCAAAGTTCTCATCTGCGGGGCTGGTCCAATCGGTCTTGTCAATATGTTTGTAGCTCGCTCTATGGGAGCTTCCAAAATAATTATTTCTGGTTGGTTATGCAATATTTAGTGACGATTGCTTCTGACTTTTAGCCTAATTAATTTTTAATGTGCACTGTATGACATTTTTTGCTTTATTCGCAGACATTACGCAAAGCCGTCTTGATGTAGCAAAGGACCTTGGAGCTGATCATGTTCTAAAAGTAGAGTTGAACTCTGAACCCCAAGATTTGGCGAATAAGGTTGAAGAGCTGTTGGGATCTCGGCCTGATATCACTATTGAGTGCAGCGGAGCTGAATCCAGCATTAAATTGGCTATTTTGGTAACTTTATTTCACTCAACATAAATGTTAATAAAATACCAAGTAGTTATCTAATTAGTGATCATCTATCCAGGCAACTGAATCTGGCGGATGCGTTCTCCTTGTGGGACTTGGACCTGCTGAAGTGAAAGTACCTATTGTAAATGCTGCTGTCAGGGAAGTTGATATCAGAGGTGTATTCCGTTATGCTAACTGCTATGCAGATGCTTTGGCCCTGGTTGCCTCTGGATCTGCTGATGTCAAAAAGCTTATCACACACAATTACAAACTTGAAGAGACTCTGGAAGCATTTGAGACTGCCCGTACTGGGGCTGGGGGTGCCATCAAGGTCATGATCCATTGCTGAACTTTCCAAAACATTAACCTTCAATTTTCTTTGGGAAAAATAAATCATTTACAAAATTGTTGCTACAACTTTTCTGCCTTAAAAATATCATTTACTTCTAGCATTGTAGTCATGTCATGTCATAATCATATCGTTCATTAGTTTCACTTACTGTTTCTATTTAAGTACTCAGAAATGTCATATTATATTTACTTAACACAGGCAGACCTTGTCCCAAGTCAGTGGCCTGGCCTCTAAATGTATCCTTGCAAAACGCGTGATTACTATTTGCAACCATTAATTTTAACCAATAACAGGAAACAGTTTGTGACGTATGCCGATATTGTAGATGATCATGTATAAATAAAAGTGGGCGATCAATTTCAATATTCATTGTCGTGTTCCGGTCAGTACGATGAAGCAAAAAATATAAACCCAAGTTAAACGGGATTAACAGCTAGTAGTTTACTTTACATAATGTTCTTATGTAAATAAAAAGTTACAGAAATAGGGGAAAATAAACACAGAACCAACATTTAATTTAGCCATCGCATCTCGTGATTAATTTGGATTTACGATAAAAAGACTAATCTGAGAGAAGCAAAATCGTTTATCTAAAAATAACGAATTGAATGGAAGAAAACAAAGGAAGTTGACCAATGTAAAGGTATTTTTAGAACTGTGTTCGCGCATTAATTGACAATTTGTAATTAGATGTGCAATTAGTAGACTGTACGACTGTATTTTGAGCTTTTGATTGTGTGATACTCTAATGAACATTATTTCGCACTTTTGTTTATGACTAAGGCAATTTGTTAGTGTATATTATTTATGTTGCGTGAAAACAAGTCGCCATTTATTTCCAGCGATGACAGGTTTCGGAAAGATTGATGCAATTGCTTGGTAATATATATTTCCGTAAGCATTTATGCAAATGAAGTAGCGTCCTATTTCAATTATCTCAGCATAAATTCAGGTACATTAGCGACTGATTTCATGAGATTAGGAAAGGTTTGTGGATCTCTGTGTATAGTATAAAGTGTTATGTTATGCTAAATCTTAACTCCTGCATAAACTGATTGCAAATAATTTCCAAAAATACAGATAGACAAGCAATGACAAGTATTTAGTGTTTGTAATTAAAACTTGATATAAAGGTTGGGATAAAACCTAATATTCTCAGTCGCATTCTGTCACTCCATATTTGTGCTAAGAGCTGAATATACGTACATAGTTGTTGAAATACATTAAAAATTAAAAACATCTTTGACAGTTTTGTAAACCAAATATAACTTTGTTAACTGTTTTGAAATCTAAAAATGGACGAGAAAAGAACATCTATAATGTCCATGCTGCGCCCTGTCCTCCGTGTCAATCAAATTGTCGGAGTTTGTCCTCATGAAATCCGAGGAGATCGTCTAGTTTTTCGCTGGAGTTCTGCAAATTTCGTTCATACAATAATAACTCTAGTGATTCTATCATCGTATTTTCTCTACGTTTTATTCCAATTTTCGATTGCATTTTACAATAGAAAGAGAATAGCGGAGATGGCTTATTTGGCTTATTGGTTAGCCGGAAGTCTAATAGCAATAGGAATGCTCGTGTTGACAATAAAGAAGCGAGACGAATTTTCCCAATTTTTTGACAAAATTGGAGAGTACAAAGTTCCTCTCTGTGGACTGATCAATTATGAAAATACAAGGTACTCAAGAAAATTGTACGCGTTGTATATCTGCCTGGCTATAATATCCTGCATTTTCGTCACATTTCGGGGAATCCGCAAACCTAATCAAGATAACTCCATATTGGCTTATCTGATTGAAGAAAACGAAACACCTTCCTGGGCACTTCTGGTACTTAGTTGTGTTTTCCAGTGTTATATCGTTATCGTGAAGGCATCTGCGTCAGCATTTGTTGAAGTCCTCTGCTCATCGTTAGCTGGGAGCTTTGTAGCAACAGTAAAGAATATTATCAGGGAACTCCAATCAGACCTTTACAAACAAACCCATACTATTAATAATGTGATGGACGAAAGTGTGCGAATGAGAAGTATGCACATAAATACTGAAAATGGAAATAGAAATTACGATACTCATGCAGAAAATCCCAGACTAGAAGAAATTGTAATTAATCCGAAATTTCGCCATTTTGGACAACCGTTTCATTATGCATTATCGACTAAGAATTATTTCGAAGAATTTCACCCGCGTTCTGCCGGAGAAAGTACAAGCACATTAAGTGACGTCTGCAAATCTGAAACATCTCCAGAATCTGTCTTACTTTTGGCTATCAAAAGATTTCAATGTGTGGAAAATATGCAGCGTCTTATCAACCGAATTTTTGGCCCAATTTTGGCACTCAACACTGCACTTCTTGTTTTTATGTGCTGCGTTTTGCTTTATTTACAAATTAAATACTTCGGCTCGGGCACAGGAGATCTGGATATTGTTGACGGAATCATTTTTACTGGAAATTCTCTTAGCTTTATCACTAGACTTGTAATCGTTTTCATCAGCTTGGGAGATGTTCACGAAACTTCTATGTACTTTCACAGCGTTCTTACCCAAAGTTTAATGAAGGCCACAAATCCCAGCAGTAGAGAAATTAACTTAATTTTGATACATTTGACAACCAATATGGCTAATCCTGTTTGCTTTTCTGCTGGAGGATTTTTTATTTTCTCCAGAGGATCCTTACTTGCTGTTTTTAGTATTGTTATTACTTATCTTATATTTCTTTTACAGGCTGGTGGATAAGAACAGTGAATTGTACACCTGTTATAAGTCAAATTAAGTACCTCTAAAAATAGGAGAGATTACGCTTTGTTTTTAATGTTGATAATAAAATGGAGCTCATTCCAAACTAAATTGTACGTAACTTTTTGCATTAATTTTTTTACACTTCCAGAATTTGCCATGTACAATAATTACTTATAGTTGAAGTTGCATAATTAATGGATGGGCTGGAAATTGGTTTTGTGCCCCATGCATGCTATGATAGTCATTTTAGAATGTAAGTACTAATAATTTTACAAAGACAAGTATTTAAAATGTTATTAAGTTAACCTCGAGAATCATGAATAACATGTTAAATAACAATTTCCTATACGTTGAAAAAGTCTTCACTATTATCTAAGACAAGAACTATTTCATCATTAACTTATGACCAGGTAATTTTTAGCTAACTTCCGTATTTATAGTACCATAATATTTTCTGCGTTAACTCCCTGATCTCTATTACTCCCGGCACTTGATTAACTCCATAGTTAATAATATTAAGTAACATATTATAATACCTACTAAAAAACTTGATAGTGCTATTTTTTGGTATAAAAGTGTCTATAACAGTAGGCAAGATTAAATAGTAAGTAAAGATATATAATTATACCATTTTCAACCTGACCGAGTTATCTTACGCTTAATATTGAATGAGGGCTTTGGGAAACCAATAACCTGAATTGCTACAATTGTGGGGAAATGTGAAGCAGAAGGTACAATTGTATAGTATAACACATATATATTATATTGTATCACACAGAAGGCTGATTTCATAGTTAAATCTGTTTAAGAAGTACTTAGTACCTACCCACTGGAAGTAGTGTGCCTAGCCTACTTTAGAAATACATATCATACATAATAAAAACCTTCATCACAAATCATCAAAAGTATCATTTTCTTTTGTGTCAAGTGTTCATTTTATTATTATGCAATTTTGTATTGTAAGTAGTGGTGTATTTGCGATTCTCTCTTACTTAGTATATAGAGCAGTTAAGATTGACACCTGAAATATTCTTTGGCACCCCTAGTATAAGACCGACGAGCAGAGACTCTTTGACAATAGGTGCCTTCGTTTGTGTAGATTTATCAGGTCATTATTATTGCAATAGAATTCAGATTATTAACGATAAAGTATATGATTTATAAAAAATGTATTTTTCACGTGGGTAGATTCTAAATATTCCTTTTTGGAGAAAACGAAAGTGTTAACCATATCAAAAGGTTTTCTAGATTTTTACGGGCTACTTTGTTGTTTATCCTACCACACAAGGTGCATTGAAATGTCACGTTGCTACTACGTTTATCTAAAGGATTTCCTAACAATATTATTTTAGTTCAGTGCTCTAGTAAAATCAATTTACCGGTTATAGGAACAATTGACATTTGGTTTTGCTATCATAAGTGTATGTAAATAAATATCACTCCAATAAAAAGGCAATTCTCTTTTGCTTAACAAGCTTAACAAGTATTTGCTTAACAATTTTAACTGAGGTCATGTAAATCCCTATTCATATGTTTCATAACCAGACGTTAGTGGATTACACACAGTTTTGTGATTCCCCTATTATAGGTATATCTTGTAAGAACATAGAACTGAAAAAAGTTTCTAACTTCAATATGAAAATATACATGATATTACCAATTTTCATTTTTTAGTGCAATATACCCAGTAAAATTCCAAAGGTGTTTTGTGGACTGAAATTCCGAACCTAACATAATGTACACTTGTTATTAGTACTAGTTATGGAAGATCTTCGCAGCAATAAGTTAAGGATTACCACAAGGGTACAATAATAATATAAATGCTACAATTATATTTGTTTATTACTTTACTTCACGAAATGATTTTAAATTTAAAGTGATTCCTTTGTTTTAGTATGACAACATTTATACGTATGATGTGGAAGTAGAAACATGGATATCGAACAATGGGACAAAGTACAAATTAAAAAATGGATACGCAGTTGAAATTTTCAATGAAATTGTTCAGTTGTGTAACTTTAGGTATGAAACTTATATGTAACAATTAAGAAGTCACACAATTGTCGATATTGCTATTGTATAGTACAGTGACCTGATAATTGATAATTTTTGCATAATTACATCACAATTGGCAAGCATAATATATAACATTAATGTAATTATGTGATTATGTTAATACGTATTTATTCCAAACTGACCTTATGTATAGCTACGAAATTGTATCAGAAGTGGATACTTACGACTTTTCTAAAGCTACAGAGTTTAACATCGATGTGTTCGTAGGATCCTTTGCTCTTTTTGACAGAAAAGTTGAGAAACATGTACAACCAACTTTTATAACAGGATTTTCAAGGTAAATCTTAAATATTCTTTTAAAAATGCAAAAATTCAGCGAATATGAACACAATAATTTTACTTTATCAAACAGGGTTGTCGCTTTCTTAAACCACAAATTCGAAGCAAAGGGAAGCGATGTGCTACTGTCTCCTCTCGACTCGAAATTATTGATAGCATTGTTTCTAATGCTACTGATATTTTCTCTTGCCAGTACAATTTTCGGATGGTTCGAGAAATATACTGCATCCGAATCCATTTTCCATTCCGTTTCCATATTTTTGAACAAAAGTAAAACCAATTCTCAATTTCGTTTACATTCTCATCTGATGAAAATCTGCAGATAATTCGTTCTATTTTTCAGGTTCCAATTTACAGTTCAATAAATTAAGTGCACGAATTGCACTCTGGACTACATGTGTGACTGTCTCCATTATGTGGGCATCTTACTCTGGAGCTTTAGTTTCGACTTGGGCTGTTGCCCGTTATTTCATTAATTCTCTTGAAAAATTGTTGCAGTCAAATTATGCTTTGCTATTAGAACGAGGCTATACTAGCGGAGCTTCTATAAATACATCTCCCATACAAGCTATAGCAGAAGTTAGTTTGCTAAACTTGACTTTTCTGAGTTTTCTTATAATAAATTGTAATAATCTCTGGATTGGATTTGGTTTTAGTGTTCCTTTATGCTTACAGGCTCTGAAACACATGACAGTAATGTCTGACCTCCTTCGAAATGCTAAAGAATCTGGATTTGTATTCGAATCTTTCAATCTATCTATTCTGAAAGTTAGAGATTCCCCATCCGCATAAGCTTACAGGCTCTGAAACACATGACAGTAATGTCTGACCTCCTTCGAAATGCTAAAGAATCTGGATTTGTATTCGAATCTTTCAATCTATCTATTCTGAAAGTTAGAGATTCTCCATCCGCATATGTAATTGACGAGGAAACTGGCATATCTGCAGTTACAAATACAATAGGACATTTTCCATGTGACTGGGACATGCTACCTGTTAATAATATTAAATATCCGTGGTCTATGTACTTGGGAACAACAAGCCATCACAAAGCAGCAATCAATATGGGGTATATAAAGATAATATTACATCAATAACAATATCTTTACAGTTTATTCAAATTCAGTTTGACATCATGCCTACAGTTTTAAAGAATCAGTATGACTGTCATTCTTATTCTTTACAACTGTACGCATCATGACAGGCTAAATACTATTGATTTTATATTATTCCCAAATTTTTGGATTAACTAAATACAACGTAGTAGTACAAGATTTCAGCTTAGCTGAGCTTTTACCCAGAGACTTTCACCGACTTTCACCAATGTGGGATTTTAGTAATTACTATACTATGTTTAGGTGTTCCTATACACATACACACAATAAAAACACACACTAACTTCAACTTTGGTTTAGATCCCTATGATTACCTTTTTTATTTTAACTCTTGTTTTCTTTCAAATTGAAATAGTACATTTCATTCCATGTATTATCGTATAAGATTTGTCGTGATTTAGATTGCTGAAACTATCCCAATATGGCATACTAAAAAGGATACACGGAAAATGGATCCCCCGTTATTGGGGATGCAAGGGGCCAACAATACCAAGCATACCTGTTTTGGGACTTCAGCAACTCCATATAGCATTTTATGTACTCATTTGTGGTTTTATTGCATCTTTTATTTTCTTCCTTATTTTAGAAAAGCAAGTATTAGTTAAGAAAAGGCATTGTTAAAAATTTCACGTTGCGAATAAATAGTGTGATCTTTTCTGAAATGATTTTAAGTATTTATTTTGCATAAATTACAATATGAAAATTTTATACACGGAAAAGCCTCATTGGAACTTTCACTTCGATTTCACTCAAGTGAAAATATAATAAAATATTAGGTTATTTATTACCAACATAAAATCAATTATCTTGCAATCTGTACGTAGTCCTAGAC
>JABASH010002459.1:0-20052 GCA_019776445.1 Tomocerus maximus
TCTAAACGCTATTTCGATTTTGCTAAAATAAGTTTATGGGAAATATGATAGTCAAGAAATGGTCGGCGTTGCCATACACCTGTACTTTAATTTGATTTATGTGTCTATATGTTATATTAAGGCATTTATTTTATTATTCCGATTGGGCAAAGTTTGGCTTACATAATATATAATATTATTGAGTGAGTTAGATAAAGCTGAGATTTAGTGATGAGGACGAGAGCTGGCTGCTGTTGAAGAGTTTGAGTCTGGAGTTAAAGTTGGCTGAAGAGAGCGAGTGGTTCTAATTACGTGTGTGAAGCTGTGAGTTGTAGTTTAGGCGCGCTTTGTACATCTATTGTTGTAGCCGTTGTGTAATTTCTTTTCGTATTTTTTGTGAGCTTATGCTTTTTAACAGCCAAGTGTATATCCAATTCGATCGTGTTTGCTTAACATGTTCGCTTTATAAATGGCTGACTCCATTTCTATTTTAGGGCATCCAATCCACCTTTAGTAGAAGCTTTATTCTTTTCTACCTATTTTACTCGCTGCAGGTTGAGTTCTATGTATAGAATCATACCTGTTATTTATTCTCCTTCAGCCCATATTTATTATATGCATACATTAAATTACAGATACAACAACTTGAGTTAGCATTGTGCATGATAATTGTAGATGATTTAGTGGTTTGTGTGAATTTATAGCAAAGATAACAATTATTATTGGTTTTAGTCATACACTACTAGAAACTAGTAATTAAATTATTAAGCGTAAACAAGTTTTTCATGTTTGTAATTGTTAGCAAGATCATCAGCACATCGTAGACAAATTGATAATCACGTAGTAATGGAAAAGGGGTGTTCTATAATTGGGCATTATTAGACATAATAGAAATAAAAATTAATTTGTCTGTAAAAATGCCGTCCTTGCAAGTGAAAACTAAAAGGAAGGAAATGTGAAGCCTTGAGAGTTTTGTTAGCGTTAACAATTTGAAAGATTAAATCATTTAGATGTAGAGATAGTGCATGATCAAGATCAAGTGTCAAGCAAATCTGTTTGCGAAAGTAAAACTGCAACTTGCATTTCATCAAGTGGGTCGGTAGTTGTATTTTCAAGAGGGCAAGCACGTAATCCTTAATAATCTATAAAATAGTTTTCATTCATAACAAAATATATATAGGGAGAGAGCGAAACGAGGTAGTGTACATAGTTGCATAAAAGAATAAAGATATATAATAGTATATAATATAGGAAAAGTGAAACAAGGGAAAGAAAACCCAAACATCCCATCATCACATAAACTACAATAATTATAACATTGCATTGCACGCACCGCTCAAACCAAACTTGACTTTGACTTGGCAAGGCAAAACATATATAGATGCGAAGCAAGAGTTCAAGTTTGAAGTTTGCATATTATATAATAATACCGGAGATATAAGTTGCTCTATCAAACTAGTCGGTGGTGGTAGCTCGGAGATATGTCTAACTATAAATTGCATATGGGTAAGGTTGCGTTACGTTATGTAATGTTGTGCACTAGTGAGTGAGTGAGACTGACTAAATACATAAGTATGTAAAGGTAAAGTGCAAGAGAGTTCGTGGAGGGAAAAGAGAAGTAAACTAGTCTACTGGATATATTATGTTTGAGATATAGTGCAAATAAATGGTAGTATTTTGTAGTAAATATCGTAGTAAGGCAAGGAAAGAGCAGGACACGGTAAGCACTTGTGCTTTTATATCTATAAAATTATATAAAGTGTCTATCTAGGTAACTGGGTGGGTATGAACGGGTTACATAAGTACTATATTGCATTACTTTTCACTTATAATAGTGCATAAATGAAATTGTATGTTTATATTATGATGTTTTGTTTGGGGAATGTGTGTGCAGTCGGATAGAAGACGTAAGTACGTATCGTAGTATGGACGGACGGTCAGTTAGCTATTAACTATTAACTCAAAAGTGATATGTATTGATGCAAAGTATACTGTGTAAACTGTAACAACTATAGTTTAACAACACAATTATTATGAATCATAGTTGATATAGGGAATAGTGAGTTTTTATCAACTTTTTATGCTTTATTTATTGCTATTATTGTACTACAATGTTATATATGCAGAAAGAGATGGTAGGTGACTTTGATATAGCAAGGACTCGCATTGCTTGCACAAAATGTAGTAAAACTGCAGTATATTATGAATTATATATAAAATGAAAACCACATAGTAAGGAAATAGGTTTTCCATGTTTATACTATTATAATTGCTGTCATATAATATGAGGGCCAAGCAGCAGAACAACATTCATTAGAATTGGAATTAGAGGTGTACCTATCACTACGAGGACTATAATAATATAATGTGGTAACATTGTAGTACTGTCGTTACAGCTATATTATTTAGTGGCTTAGTTGCGTTTATGTATCATATCAATGGAAAATACGCGATCATTCAGTTTTGTTGAATGAGTTGTAATACGGAATGAGAGATACTAGACCCGATTACCAGTATATTACGTATAGGTCGGGTACGTCTGCCCGCTCAAACATTTTATAAGTATGTGCAGAAAGATAGAGATATGCCTATAGAATTTTTGCTATCACTAAATAACTATTTAACTACTATAGTTTTGATATGTCTATTAGTTTGTTACCACTTTCCTACTTATAATTCCGAAACTCTCGTTCTATGACTATGACTCGCTACTCCACACAATAAAACAAAACATTATCAACTGTTCAATTGAATTGAGTTAGGCCAGCAGGCCAGAAGAAAACCAAACGTGGCAGAAGGCGGCTTACCTTGCCTTTTATGTTTCTCGACAAAGTCTGTTCAGTTATTTAGTTAGACTGTCTTCTGAGTATTACGTAACCCTAGACGGTACTAATAGTCATACTACTTATAGTAAAATTGTTGGGTAGCTCTTCATAAGTATCTAAAGTGCCAAGTCGAGCCTAGCAATGTATTTCAATCCAATTCACCTATCTCTCTTGCTATAAAAGAAATAATAATACACTTCTCAGCCTAAGTATTTTATAATGTGGTGTGAGAAAAGTAAAGTACCTAAATAAGTCGACGTAACGTTGTTATATAATTTAAGTAGATAGTCCGATACCTAACCCAATGCAATTCTATGTGAGTATTTAAAGTATTATTCCTGTATCTATGCGTAGTAAATGTTATATCTTCGTCTACTATCTACGCAGGAATAGAATTTACCTATTCAATAGTAAATAGAATGAAATAGTCAAGTCACAGGAGCATAATACTACTACTTTTACGTACACGCATCTTTTGTTTAGAGTCTATAGACGATAGAATCCTTTACTCTTGGTTTTCTAAAAGTAAGTATTCCAGAGCTGACTCTATTAGTATTATAAAGTGCAACCATAATAATTTTGCCATGTAGTAGTCTGTGATAGAATAATGTGAGTATATATTTATACTCGAACTCACCTACATAATAATAGTGAGTCAGTCAGATATTATAACATATGGAATTTTTCAAGTACAAATAGACTAGACTGTATTTAGTATACAAAGTACATAAGCATGAGAATAAAGACTATAGGAAAAGAAGGACGAGGACAAGTATTAGTCACCTTAAAGCAAAAAGAAGTGGAGTCGTGAGTTGTCTATAGAAAATAGGACTACTATAGTCTTGCTATGCGATGTAGCGTATGCAAGTACGTGTGTACGATCATCCACTGTTCCATAGCTCTTTACTTTTTCTATGTACTTTTAGCTTTGGCGAGGCTTCACTTACTAAACCTGACTCACTCAACTGACATACACACGACGGCTGGCCGGGCTATCGTCTGTAGGTAGCTATGTACATTTGTACAATGTAGTACTTTATATCTACGCTTTACCTACATAATACCAAATACATAGTATCCCTATGTAAGTAGGTTGTAGAAAGATACAGTAGTAGATAGGGACTAGACAGAACAGACAAGACACAAACGCCAAACTACTGACAAAGAGTCGCATGATAAGAAATAAATTGAATAGTGCTATCGCATCGGAGCATCGTTTACTACTATATACTATGTATAATATTATAAACGAATTGACTGAGACTGTGAGAGACAAGAGACTCGGCTGAATTCGACTAAACTGATATCCTGATAGTGATTTGATGCCATAGTAGTATGGTAAGCTATGCTATGGTTGTTGTACTAGATAATATTGATAGCGTACATTCTTTCGAGGGTGAAGGGATAGCATGTTTATACATAGCGTACAGCTTATCATTCAGCTTCAGGACTATACATTTCTGATGGGCTCCATCACATGCAAAGACTATAGAGTTTATAACTATAGTACTTGATACGAGTCCGTAGTCAGATAAAGCTCAAACTGTGTTTTGGTATATTATGTCCTACTACTTACTGTGTGCTTTAGGATATGGTAGTATGAACAAGCATGGGTGTGGGTACTTTTGCATGCACTTATTGTTACTAGATATTCTGAAGTTCTACTTATTCGCTTATACGCACCCGTAACGTAACCCGAACGTATTCTATGTACCTAATAGAGTAAAGTAGTTCTCTGAGAGTTCAATAGTTGCAGATATTTAGAAGGATATAAGTGAGTAGAGTTGATATGGATGCTGAAATGGAATTGGATAGGGTGAATAGAATCATATTATGATAGAGGAAACAAAATAAGTAAGAATGAAATGGAATCGGATAGATATATAGGCGTTTTGTTTACATTTTCATCCTATGATCTTTATATAAAACATTTTTACGTAATATCTAGCGTATGTATCTCTAGTTATATATGATGAGGATGTTTTCCGAGTTTCCTCCTCTATTATATAATATCAAGTAAACTGAAATAAGTGCACACACGACACGGCAAGCTATCTATATGCATGTTTGTAAAATGTAGGGTAGTACACTAGTACCTATTTACGATTAGTTGTTGTTTGTTAGTAAGCATAAGGAAAGCAAATCACAAGTAGTATTGTGCAACATTATTATCTAAGTACATACGTAACATAACGTATGATGAAGTTCATGATGGGTACACGAACGATCCTATAATGTATAGGTACAAAGTACAAGAGTGCGAGTTGTATCTGTAGTAAGTAGTAGTAATATCGGTTAGGCTGACGGTACATTTGCATATACATTCAGTCAGTTTATAATACTCTGTGCTATTATTTATACAAATACTCCATACTTTGTTTAAGGTATTTCAGATAGGCTTCTAGTATAATGGGCTGCTTAACCTACTGACTACTTACAACTACTCCTTATGTAGTTATAATAGTTAGTACTACATTTTGCCTTTTATATCCTTCGGTACGCAGACAGTTTTGAAAGTTGGCTTTGTAATAATGGTAATAGCATGTTACGTGAAAATGGTATATTATAGGAAATGTGCACACACGTAATAAGTTTTTGTGTCCTTCTACTTGATGTCTAGGAGAGGAGTCGAGACTAGTATATATTTATTGTGTCTAATATTACTATTGGTAAAAAGTGTTCCTCATTCGTGCCATGCCATGCCGTAACTATATAGTTGATAAGAATTTAATGCAAGTGTGTCTGTGGTGTGATGTGGGTTTTATTTTGCTTTGCTTTGGCATGGTTTTCCCAACAGTATGCATATTATTAATAGAGATCCGTATAGAAGGTGCACTTTTGTGATTTGTGTGATGTAAGGTTATGTTTTTACAATTTATAAGCCAGTGAGCATCACACAGATAGATAGAGAGATATATTATGCGACGCGAATAGTGAAATATGAACATGTACACATGCTAAACTTTAACTGTTTATCTTTGCAAAGTTTCATACTTATAACTTCCTACACGACATGTATGTACTTTTACAGAATAATATGACATTGAAATGCATGATATGCTTCGCATGCCATTCTCCTCGATATGCAATATAGATTGTGGTAGAGTAGGAAGGAGTTAAATGTGATGAATAATTGACTTGAATTGAATCGTAGTGAACTTGATTTTCGTGGTTTATTGTTTACATTTTAAGCTAGGTAAGTTAAGTACCATGTATATCCTCATTCTCTCTAGTAGTCTATAGCCATTGAATTGAGTTGGTTGCTGTGTGTCTGTGTTATATTATTATAGAATTTCCATTGAGTTGTTCCACGAACTATTTATTCATTTATAAGTTACCTTCTAACTAATCGTAAGTAAACCTTCCATAACTTTAATAATATTGTAGTATCGTGTCTATCTATACCCTTTCATCTTTCTCTCTACTCTCTAATATAGACCTTTTAAAATATAGACATACAATTACACACGAGATAATAAATATGTAAAGTGCACTTTTATTCCCTATAAAATAGTCCAGAATGTATATATTTTGAGTCATCGAGTCATCTTATATGGGTTTGAACTTTGTTGCATGAATGAAAGTGCAATTAACTTCATATTAAGTTACTTACCAGGAATTTTATATTTATATCCTTGTCCTTCTACCTTCTGCAATGCTGCGCTTGATGCACTATCTTTATTTACCTATTATTATTGTTTATAAAGAGTGAACATTTCAATACTCTGTAATTACCGAGTAGGATTTTTTACACCGTAATTCTTATCCTAAATCGTAAACCTTTTGCTAGCATTTCTTTCTCGTTGTTCTTTTTAATCACGGGGTTTAATGAAACTACACGCTACCGCTTCGATCGTAAAACTAGGAAAAAATATTTTCCGTTTACAACAAGCATGCAGTTTTTCTGTTTTCTTTCTTTCGCACAATAACTGGGGGATGTATTATCTATTACTTGGACTGTAATGGGAAAATTGGTAGTTTTCGGCTTACTTTTTAGATGTCTCATAAAAGAGATAAGAGATTGCTTGTTCTGTTTAAGCAAGGATTGTGCGGACATACGGCATAAACTACGATTTATGAAAACTGCTAATACGTTTGGCTGCACATAGAAAATATCCATCTGTTGTTAGGTAGGTATGGAGTGCTTCGAAATTGCGTAACAAAATGTGATGTGAGACTGTTCGTAAGTGCACAGAACTTTATGCGGTCGAAGGGTTTTAGTTTCGGTTAATTTAATGGTTATTGTTAAATGATGAAAACGGAATGTGGAAAGGTGGGATTGGGTGAGTGAAATGAGGAGGATACATGCTGGGTAGTTAAACGAAATGGTGGCTGCCAAAATGTGTACTGAACAGTGACGATCATTTTTGATGGCAACTCTTTTCTGGACCCAAGTGCAGATTTCGTAGGTCTAACAATATAAAGAATATAGACTGTCCTGCGTTTGTAATGATCATTTCTTATTCAGGTGCAATGCTGAGTGTAATGCCAATTTTAACTTTTAGCATAAAAATAATGTAAATTTTTCTATGTTCATTTTCATTGCTTATGCAATGAGAATGAACTTTTGTTTTGCTTAATTACGTGCTATGTTAACTATATGATGTTAACTGGGGATGACGTGTATGGAAATAATAGCACCTCTATTGTTATTCGCTATAGTGTCGAATTACTAAGCTCTAAGCTTACACGATATGCTAGTGTGAAACTGAAACTTGAATCTGAGATAGGATACACATACAGAGAGCTATCTGTATAGATTGGGGATAAAAGAGATTTTTTTAGTTTTGGTTTTTTAGACATAATTTTTATGTTAGATATAACTGTCCTCGTATTTCTTGTATTTGTACTATTCGTGTGCAGTGGATGCTGTGCAGGTATTATTGGTGTCTGTTGATGGTACAACTTTTATTTTTTATATCGAGGTTTGAACAGATTTCAATTTTGAAGTTGTTGAATTTCAAGCACTACCGATAGACTCAGAAAGAAGAGTACATTAATAAGACTTGTCTATTCGCTATTAAAGTGAATTGGGACATGGGTAGAATATTAATGAATGGAATGGAGAACATTTGTATAAGTGCCTATACTGACAAGTTACATGTAACATGACTCTGTAATGCAGACTCTAGTAGTACGATGAAGTTTAGTGCATATAAAAACAAGACAACAAGCCAGTTTAAAATTTTTGGGAATAAAATCTGTCTGTCTGTTTTGTCAGTGCATTGTAAGTGTCTGATAGAGTACTAGAAGTGGTGAAGAACTCCCCCATTGGATTTGCAATGAGAGTTCTTCTGTGGATCGGAACGAGATTTGTTATCAGTCTTTTAATTGAACAAGTCTTAATAATTAAACAAGTTTATCCATCGGTGCGAACTCAAAAGTATCAAACTGACTGCTGTGCTTACGTCTTTAAGACTGGTTTCGTTCCTAAACCTAGTCGAGTTGGTTTGTTAACTTAAATCGTACATTTCAAGTAGTAAACACTAACGGTAATAGTCAAGATGGATGTTTTCCGTGTTCAAAATGGTGCCTTCTGTCATGTCCGTAATAATTAGTTTCGGATACCGGGCCAGTTTTATTTTATGTGGCAGTCTATGCCTCGTACGTATACATATATGGCCAGCTGTGTGTGTATCAATACCTTAAAAAGTAAAACAAGAGCATTCTTCGTCTTTCTTGCTTCCTTTTTGTAAATACCTACTGGCTATACGTAATTGTGTGTGTAATGTAATGAAGATATGTGTGTGTGTGCTTTCCTTATTATATATTAAACAATCCACCTTACGCTCTGTATTATTTGTATCTCTATTGTCATTTTGAAACAACGACCTTGTGATGCTCTATGAGCCTACTAACAATGAATTTAAGAAACTTTATAGATAATATTGTACGTGAGTGTACGGGATGTTCTTATTATTGCTTGCTATTACGTAGGTTTACAGTCTACTTGCTTTACTTGGCTGTGCTCAATGCTCTATGCTCACTGCTCACACGGGTCTACTTATAAAATAGTTTTTTTAAAACTTTTTTATGTCTAACCATTTATCATTATCTTTCTTGTATCATTTAAGTCAAGTATTGTTTTGCACACTTTTTCTACTTACATTCCTTTCAACTATTGGACAGGCACATGCAGAGTCGTCCTTTTACAATGTTTGCAACAGCTGCTCACTAATAAAATGTGTGCAGAGAGGGGCTCTGCTGATTACTTTCCTCTATTTACTACCCAGACATATACTAGTGTACACTGTGCAATATGGCACTTGTAAAATACCTTATTTTTGACTGGATATTCCGTAAAAAGCTTATGAACACAATACACATACTATACTATACGACTATACACACAGTAATAATAAAGGTATTTCGTGATGTGTTTTATGATAAAATAAAAGTAGTTCTAATGATTTAAGAAAGGTTTGGAGAGGAAGTATGTACTTATGTTTACTGATGGTTATTTGGCTTGTTTGTTTTCAGACGGAGGGGAGCATTGTGTGCTTTGGACATTATGAACATAAATGGTCCACCAATAATGGACATGTCTATGAATCCGAACGGCTATCACCAGCCTTACCTTCCCCCCACCATGATGCCACCACCACCTCCACATAATGTAGCCGGAGGTCCACCTCATCACAATGAAGGCCCCGGAGGCGGAATGCCCGTAGGCCCACCCCAGCAGCAGCAGCAGCAACAACAACAACAACCTCCCCCAGCCCATCCTCCCCAGCAGCAACAGTCTCAGAGTCAGAATAACCCGGGCACAAGTGGCGGCGGGGGTAATAATTCCAATCAGGGGAGTAATAGTGGCGGAGAGAGCACGTCGCTTCCAGGACATGGCGGCGGTAGTGGCAATGAAGGCTCCAGTACTCCCAGAGATAATAAGAAAAAATCTTGGCCCAAGAAAAAAGTATATAAAAAGCCTGACCCTAATGCACCTAAGCAGCGGAGATTTTCAGGTGAGCTCCATTCAACCCTCTACTCCAACTTCTCCCTTCATCAGTTCAATTGGTTTCGCTTGACTATTCTCTCATTCCTTCAACCTCTCTCTGTCTCCATCACAGTTCCTCTCCCCCAAAAAACTATAGGTTCATCCAAGGATCCTATACGTGTATCAACGTATCCTACACGAGTACAGCCATATTAGACCACACCAATCCAAAATTCCAGTTAGTGCCTACTGGATATATAAAAGTACTTACATATAGGATATAGTCTTCATTTATTTCTCTCTGTAGTAAAGTAAGTGGAATAGGGACACCAAAATACAATGGATCCGAGATACTTTTCTCTAGTTAGGACTGTGTTGAGTTGAGTGAGCCGAAGGAAGCCAAGTTATACTACTCTCTCTATTCTACTCACTCAGTACTCAACTCACAGCTCACACACAATTTCGTCAGAGTCAGAATTATCGATTACATCGGATTGGCGTCGGCAAGACACAAGAGCACGAGTTCCAGGGTTTTAGGCTCTTTCTCCAGTCACTGTTCCACAATACAGAGTAGTACCTACTGCCTACTCTAGCCAGTACTCCACTCACAATCAGTCAGCCAAGCCAAACTACCAGTCTCTACTTTTGTCTAAACTAAAGTGCTAGTTGGGCTCCGTTTGACTTGGCTGGCTCACTGTGTGTGTGAGTCAAGGCACTACTATATTCGGAGGACTCTCACATAGCATAGTATAGGTATATGTTATTATGATGGTTATATTATACACATGCTACTAACAAGCAAACCCTGACTAAGGACTAGGATTGTGTAGGAAGTGGGATTTTGTATATAGATAAAATAGAAATATAGTAGAATGTGTATGTATAGGGACCTTTTGGACTGAGTGAACAAGGGATCACCACAGAGAAGAATAGAAACAGACCTCATACTCTTGCTGTTCTTTACTGTATTATTGTATTTTACTCCTACTCTATACAGCAGAGCAGTTAGAGTAAGACTGGTACTTATTTATATTGCCTTTGCTGGATAGATGGAAACGGAGAGAATTTCCAGTTAACTCTCCTTTGGGCCAAGTTACACTTACGCTGTCTTTGATGTTGACCGATATGATGTGATGTATGTACGTACTTCTCGGCTGTATACTATAGAAACACAATTTTAATGTTTGTTTCTCCTTCATGCCCTACTCTGCTCCTACTAACCGAAAACATTTCGAATTTTTATGGATTTCCATGCTTTAACGACAAGATTTTATTATATAATGCTCAACTATTCCACACTCGACTCGCATATGCACTCATAACATTAAAAATGTAAGGACGTACGTAAAATTCTAGCGCTGATGCCACTTGCACATTAATGAATTCCATTTAAGTCAGAAAGATTGTTATTGTACATGCTACATGTCTATATATGAACTGATTTAGCCATTAGGATATCTAGCCAACATTCATATATGCAAGAATTAGTTGATATGTACGTGTTCACTTATTCTCAAGTTCTGTTACGTCTTTTCTAGGAAAAAGCTAGGCAGTTTATCATATTTAGTAGTAGATAGGCATTAAGGCATTTGTCTATGTCATATGTATACACATGATGATAAGAAATACCGAATTCACATATTCGTGTCTGGGGTGAAGGTAGATTTTATCGTTTATGAATATATAAAAACTAACACGAATTCATTTGTAGTTAGTAGGTGTTATTTTATGGATAGAAGAACAGAGTTCCGTTCACACAGACACAGCTGTACAAGTACTAAGTACCAGGACAAGTACAACCTGTAGGTAAAAATAAAACATCTTTATTGAGACTCGACTGTGTCAATAATTGCATATTTTTATCGCAAGTGGGTGGATAGAAAACGGTCAATATTAGGTACATATGTAGTTTAATTTAAATAGAAGCATATTGCAGTTTGCAGTTGTCAGGTTAAGACCTTGTGTTCGCAATTTGTAAGAAATGTAGTAAGTAAGTGGTAGTTGAGTGCAAGCCGTGTGCATTTGCACTATTGGGAGAACATCATTGCCTATGGAGAGAGTCAGCGGCTTGTGCATGAGGAGCACATAAATTATATTGGTAGTGATAGATAGAGAGGTGGACTTATTGTTTTAAGAGTAATGGCGAGGCTTTGCCAGCCAGAATTATGCATATAATGTAACTGGAAGGAATAGATAAGGGCAGTGAGATAGTAAAATATGAATGAAGATGCATATTAATGTTATTTGCGTGTTGGTAAGGTGCAGAATCGGACATGTGGAGATTTTCATTAATTGGCAGTGGCTCATCTGGGAACAGCATGTTCAATCAAGCTTTGTACTCAATTAGCAGGGATATTGATTGATTGATGAGTTCTGATGATGATAATGTGACAACTGATGATGATTGGATGCAATGTTACATGTACTTATTCTTTTTCTTGCTGCTTAGGCTACTATGTGTACATGCGGGAACGGCGTGACCAGTTGCGATCTATGTACCCGGAGATGCCTTTTTATGAGATTATTCGGCAGCTGGCACAGGAATGGAACAACATGGATCGTGACATCAAACAGGTGAATTTTATTTTATGCGCTGAGAATGCCATGCCAGCCTTTTCAAACGATACTATTACATAATATATACTAGATATAGTAGATCTACTGCTACTAGTAGCAGTGCACAATATGAACTATCACACAACTGAATGTCTAAATATACCTACTCAAGAAACACATTTACTTACATGAACGGTGCTAGTATTTTAAGATATAACTATTTTTCACCCTACAAAACTAAAGTGACTGACTGTGAGTTGCAATGAACTAAACTGACTGAACTGAACAACAGTTCGATTGCAATTTGTTCGACTGCGATGAAATCAAGTTAGAAAATAATGAGCGTCAAGGGAGGAATAGGCAGGTTCATTCAGACTGGAGATGTCTTGCAAGGCTTCCCTTGTGTGGCTTCTATTACCAGTCTTTCGCTCACTCACATTTATCATTTTGGCATCCAAGGCAATCTCTATTTGCATCGTCGCAACCAAATACACCTACCTTTACCTTCACTACTACTACAGTCTCAATAGCGTAACTAGAACAGATAACTAGCATAGACAGGCTCATCTGCTTCTTTCTCTTACACTGCCTAGACCATTATAATAGCTTTTCTTTCTGCCAATATATCCTGTATGTGCAAAACTTATTACTTATGCACCACTATATATGTTTGTGCCATATACAACTATGAATAAGTTGTAAGAATTAGTTGTCTATACTCATCCGCATTCTTTCTCACTATCTTTCCTTATGCGAAGTCAAGATCGTGGGCTTCTGCACCGGTACTTTGCCGGCGGGATGCTGAAGGACATTCTACACAATGATAATATGCATCCAAGGCAAGGCGACATCACATCGCATCCAAACCATTTATTATGCTCACCAGCTTATCTTATTTAGTAATTGTTACGGACGCAAACGTATGCACAAAACGAGATTCTAAATACGCGAACACTATAAATCTTTTCTTGCTAAGCAGACTAAGCACACTAACTATCACATGAATCAAATTGTTCAAACTGCATTGTTGTTACAAGTTGACTAGCCCTGTTGACATAATTTGAGACGAGTATTCAAAGTAATTTTAAAATGACTCAAATTCAGTCCCTTTAAACTCATGTTCCTCAACATCTCGAACTATGTGGATTTATTTGATTAACATCTAATGAATGACAATTTATTATTTTTTACTTCAGTAGAGGTAACTAAATAATTGTTTTTCGTAGAACTGGAGGTATCAACTTAAAACTTTCCCAAATGGAATACCTCCCCTATTATAATAATACCTCCTAGCAGTACTACCTCCCGATTCTAATTAATACCTCCCTTTGAGCGAGTTTAGTTTTGGAAGTGAAGCTTTTATTTATGTACTACTTTGTATCGGGAGGTAGTACAACTAGGAGGTATTGTAACAGGGAGGTAGCACCAATTTTGAAGCAAAATTCATTTTACAGCAAGTGAAAGCACTTTCAGACAAATTATTGTATCCGATGAAGATGTGCAAACTTGAAGTGTGTCCGTATTACTATAAAATGAGAAATGATAGCAATTTGTCCTCTATCTTTTGTGTTCATTCTTGGCATATAGCATTCAATTTCAAATTATCTATGAAATGAAATATAATTTTTGCGTTTCATAATACCAATACCTGTGGTACCTATAGAAGTTTTTTACTTCATAATTACGTTTAATTTAATGGGATGCCTGCATCATTGTGTCTCATAAAACTCGTAAGCGTGGCATTATCAGAGTTAATGCTGTGTGCTTATTGTCTTTTAATTTCCGAAGGAAATGACAATGTGCCCAATCTAGTATGTGGCGTATGTGAATAGAATACAATTTGTGAAAGAAAGCTTTTGGAATCTAAACACATGCAGTGAGAGATGTTGAGTTGGCAGTAACAAGATCATAGAATTGAATGCTATTATAATGTAAGGCAATGGTTAGAATCGACATTGTAGTGGAATACAATAGGGACACGAAATGAGGGAAGGAGCAGAATGAAAGTTCAGTCAGTCAGTTTAGTTTCCAGTAGTAGTTGTAGAAAAAAGAAAGACTGATCAGTGTCTCAATTCTGGCGATTTCTCTGAAGACGTCGCCAGAATCGTAGATTTTATGTGAAGAAGTACAGTCAACAACAATAGGTATAGTAATGGAATGTCATGAAAACAGAAATGATTAAGGACAAAAATATAATACATAGTAGGTAGGTGATCTATAAAGATGAGACGGAAGATGGTTTTATTAATAATATGTCCCTCCGACCTTTTCAGTGTATAGGGAGGACAAGACATAAATAAATGTCATAAAATAATGTGTAGTCAACTAAGTTTAGAGGAAAAAAGTAAATAGAGTATGTACTAGTATTGGAATGTGCCTAGTATAGTACCTACCTACCTATGCCTAATGTATGAAATGTCTGAATTTTGAAGTGGTGATAGAGTAGATGTTATCATTTGATTGAATTTGGACGGTAAGATTGGTTTGTTTGTGGGAGTAGAAATATCTGGACTCTGCGGAGGCAGACAAGCAAAACTACGAGCGAGAGATGAGCGCGTACAAGAAGACTGAGACGTACAAATCGATGAATAAAAGAAAGAAGAAGAATCAGGCCCATTCCGGCCAGCAGAGCAGTCCACTGGATATGAACATTTCAGGGGCAAACTCCATGACCACTGCCAATAGCTCTTTCGGCCATAATTCCTCCATGATGAGTTCCAATCTCCCTGGCAGTTCTGCCATGAACATGATGAACCGCCCGGCTCACATGAATCACGACTCGGGTATGGAAATCCCCATTTTTACCGAGGAATTTCTCGACCATAACAAAGGTTCGTTTGCTTACTCCCCCTTCTTTTCACTTCGATTCGATTGTACATCCTTCAAGTTGATTTTCTCTCAAGTCAATTCAAGTCTCATCCTGATCAGTCTATTTACTAGACTCTCAGTTTTGATTCTGATTCAAAGCAACTCCAACTCAGTCAGCTCACCATTTACCTCCAACCAAGGAAGCAAACAACATCTTACAAGCTTGCCAGTAACCAAAACATTATGTAATCAGTCACTATTGCATTTCCATGTCTTTTGTCAAAGCCAAAAAGACAACTCGTCCCTATGCAATGCAATGATTCAAATGAACAACTGTCAATGTCAACCTACCTACCTCTACCTGCACATGCAAAGCAAAACGAACTTTTTATATACATATATACTCTTATACTTTACATAATAACTCGTAGAGTAGCACCTATATGTATACTTTACTAACTCACAAATATTATATTGTGTATTTCTAATTGGACTATTTCTTAAATATTTTTTTAAACGTAATTTTCAGTAATTTTCTGGAAAAATGTATTCCTTTATGCATCACTCGGTGCGTTTAATTTATTTTTTTCTTAACATTTTTATTTGAGCAAATATACATACTTATATATATACATACCCTTAATTTTACTCTTTTCATTTATGATGATGATGATGTTCTCTGTTCTTTATTCTATACTCTTATTTTCTGTTTATACTTTAAAGTCGAGTTCCTCATGATAGTTGTACTCCCACAACCCTATAGAATCTATATCAAAATGCCTGTTGTATTTATTCATCCACAGATATGTCGACGTCGTCTTACAAGGCCACAACACAACAGATTTTTGGCTACGGCCGGTATATTGAAGGTAGGTTAAACAAAGACTGTAGAAATGAGAGAGATTTTTTTCTTTTATATTCAATCAAAGACGACAGCCCTAACTCTTTCCATAAATCCCAGTCTGAGACTGATCTCTCCCGTTTTCCCCGCTCCGTCTCTCCAAAGTCAAACGCCCTACTAAACGGTTTCGTTAAACAGAGTCCCTTATGTTCAATTCTCAAAGATCATGTCACAACAATTGGCTTACTTTACCATACTGTTTAGAATACTCTAAAAAACGTATCCATCCCGGGTGTTTTCAATGGATTCTCTATAAAAACAAAGGAAAATGTCAAATTGTAAATTGCAATTAAAGAAACTAATAATTTAGGGAGGAATTCTCTCAATTATTACGAATCTGTGATGAAAATTAGTTGCCAATGAATCAAAGATGTAATATTTACCTTTTGAAAATCTTTAAAGTTAAAAAATTAGCTTTCTTTACTGTTAAATTCCCTTTTGGAGGATTTTTATTGTATTTTAACTTTCTTTGTTTAACCTACCACCGTTTTGTTGTGATGGATGGATGGATGGATGAAAAATAAAATGGTGGAGGAAGGGCGGGGACCCTCTCTGTCTCTATCTGCACTCAGCCTTGTCAAATCTGTTGCGTTGAAGAAATTTTTAAGACTCACGTCTCTGAGCCCTTCACGGCAAGGACGTGCAGTAAAGAAATTTTTCCTACTTGATAATTTGCACCTGTGCAGCCCACACGAAAACACCACTAAAATTCGTTTGATTTGTGCTAGCAAAGCGAATGTAACAGCAATAAAATTTAGCCATTCGTTCATTGAGATCTATTGTCTTTATTCTTTTCGTTTTCAAAAGACGGTCTGTGTCTAACAGAACAAAGTACGGTAATGATTCTGTATTATCTTTTGATGTTAATTACTTTTGTACCTTGACTAAAAGGGAATAGCTGTTTTGCCTTTCGTATCAATGCTGAGCATTGAAGAGAAATGAGAATGAGATGATGATGCCCTTGTAATTATAAATGTAACTGACTTAAAAAAGATGTTTTTGCTGTTAAAACTTGAGTTGAGTGTTCTTGTTCTGCATGGGTGCAATTATTCTAATGCATTGCATTAGTGTGGCTAGCTCTAGCTGAGTGAGGTGAGCAGAGAGCAGTGTTGTAAAAAAATAAAGTAAAGGAAAAGGCAATGAATCAACATCAATGACAGTGACATAATGGACTCTGGGCTGGGGAAAATGGAAGAGAATGAGTTGGGGCTTGTGAAGTTTGGTTGCCTTGATTGATATACTCATTTATATTCTATAAGGATTACTACAATTGAGGATTTTATAGTAATAGTGATATTTAGTTAGTCATACATAAGTTATTGTAATGAATGTACATTGATATATTGTTGGAAATGTAAGAGAAAAGTGAAAAGGAAAGGTGTACTGATAAAAGATTACCCCGTGTGGTCTTTGTTTGTTTGATGTTGCAGCGCGAGAGCTGGAATTACGAGCATTGCGAAAAACGGTGACAGAGTGCGAAGAACAGAATGCGACATTGCAGAAACACGTGGAACAGATGCAGACGGAGATTGAGAGGATGGAGCACGAGATGAGACAACAGAAACTCCAGAATGAAATGCTGAGTCAGAATTTGAATCGACTGCGAAGTGTCTTGGCTTCGAGTTTTGCATCGCTCCCTTTGCCAGGCACTCACGAGCCACCGAATATTCACACGATTGACAAGTACATGAATGAAGTAAAAGCCATGCAAGAAGCCAACTCAGTTCATTTCGCCCCATTCCTCAACAGAGTGAAGGATATCATTAGTAGGCTTGAATTATAATTTCATCACCATTATCTGTACTACCTTCCTCCACCACAAAACCAAACAAAACCAATAACACAAATCAACATTACATTAATAATTCTACGTTACGATACGAGAGAACAGGAGAAAATCTGAGAAACAGTTCAGATCAGAAAGGAACAAACAAAGCAACCATGAAAAGTTATGTTCAATCAAGGCTCTTCATTTCTGTATGATGGCATTTCTCAAAATTACATCCTCAAATTACTATCAAAATTTATCATTATGAAAAATTACTATTGATGAGTACTATGATTCAGATTCATGCTACTTATTATCTAATATATACTGACTATTGGTGCCGTAAACGTTAATCCGTAAAAAAACAGAGCAATATTATTAGGGAAACGGGAAACCCATCATACACTTACCAAAACATAAACATAAAACAATTCAATTTGTCGTAACGAAACATTAAGTTCTATTCTGTTCTGTTCTGTTGCTAGCTCCTCATTGATTGATACCATTATACTATTGCATTACGAAATGAGACGTCATTATAACTTATGTAGTTGTTAGTAATTTCAAACAAGTCAAGTAATATTTTGTCAATGTCTACAGTACATAATGAGAATTTAGAAAATGTCTGGATATTTTGTTTTGTTTAAACTGCATATTTAGAAAACTATCATGTTAGCAGACTGTTGGGCTCTCATTATTTTAGTGGTGACTAATTACCTTATGCATACATATACAATAACCATCTTCAATTAATGTGATTTGGAATATATGCAATTTTTAGGAAGACCGTTCATAAACATGAACCTTTAGTTTCTTTTGTATTCGATAGTTATTCGTTCTATATATGCTAGGTCTAGGTCATTGTATTAATTTGTGAATACTATTTAGTAGATAGATATTTGCTACACACCAATACACATTCAGACATACATTTACATTCAATTCTCCAAGTTGAATCATGAGAATAGAGAAAGTTAAATGATTATGTTTAGTTTAGCGATTTTTTTGTTTTTATAAGTCAATAGTATTAGTAGACAGGGAAATAGTATATTATAAATCTACATGATCTTCCTAACTGAATTTTTCCTTTACAGATGAAAGACCGTAGTAGAGAATGACTAATTTAATTTATTGAAATTTTTGGAAATATATTGAATAATAATGTTGATTGTATCGTTGACGCAATGTCACAGGAATAGCTTTATTTTATGGGAGACAAAGGAAACGGGTGAAAGGAAATCGCCTATTTATTAGCCTAACTATAAAACAAACTGACTTAGCAGTAAGCTTAACATGGAGGTATTTACTAGGAGACACGTACAAAACAAATAACGCAATCAATTCTAGGGAAGGGCTAGAATTGGGAAGATGTGAGGAGATATCCAGGGATTCGTTTAGATTCATTAGACAGTACTTACGACTTGATGTAACCTTATTTGACATTTGAATTGAGCATTTAAACAACATTTACAATACAAATAGCTATATACTAAATATAAAAGGAAACTACTCTTCTGTAATAACTTACCTTGTCGTAGGAAATATATTTCAATCATCAGTGTTTACAAGAACATTTACATTACAACTTAAAAAAGAACATTTACGTACTCCACATTATTAGGACTAATACCTATATAGAACTAATATTGCAGAATAAATAGTATATGGAATGCTATTGGTTAAGGTAGGTAGGTAGTTTAGCGTAGTCCTAATATTTTATAGCCGTTCCACGAAACCAATCACAAAACAGTTTCATTTTTATACAAACCGTATAGTTATTTACCTAGACTTCGAGAAAAAGAAAGAAACTCTTTGAATGATTGGTAGGTACACATGTTGAAAGCCATGAATAACCATATTTACATTGATTCACCTGAATTTTGTGCATTTTGTGTAAGTTGATATACAAAGTATGTAATTACTGACGAACGGTATGATTTTTTTGCAGGAAACTGAAAATCATACTTGTTCATTTACATTAGAATTACAAAGGAGTTCGTTCGTTCATTCGTGCAACAGAGAAAATAATCTGCTAGCAAGAGATTCAACATAGGCATTTAATTTGCAATACAATAATTCAATTACACAGATTTATATTATTATTATTATACTATTGCTATTATATTTACTATTTGCTATCAAATACTATTATTGTAATTAATTTAAATATAGTATTGCTATATATTATTATATATTATACTATTATTACCTATTATGACTAGTACAGTTTGTAGTTCTATATTATACAATATTTACTATCTATACTGTGTCTATATTATTT